>PVJA010010254.1:0-58010 GCA_004027025.1 Myocastor coypus
AAAATACTTTCCTATCATTGACTCTGCCTCATACTAAGGCAAATAAATTAGCTCTTCTTTAAAAAAACATAATGCGTATTCGAAACAGAGTACTTACCTCATACTTCATAGATCTGTACAGAGAAATCACTAAGACATACATGCTGCTCTTCAAGAACTCAAAGCAAAATGGAAGGGGCAGCCAATGATCCAAAGCCTTCTTTCTCTGTAATCAATAAAAACAACTCCGAAGTTCTAAAGCCTTCTGTAGTTGAGGTGATTTGTCATCCCCAGGCTCCCAGGAAAGCGTTACTGTGTTTTGAAGCTTCTAATGTGCCAAATCAGGATAAAAGGTGAGGGCAAAACAGGAACACAATTTAAGTGGAACAGAGCATGTGAAGAAACTCCAGAGAATTTGTAAGAAGCAGCAGCAAGTAGGATAGTGAGAAAACTGCAAGGAGATAAAAAATGAGTGGAAAAGCACTGGGCACTAGAACTGTCTTCGATATGCTCTGCGAGATATGAGGAAAACTTGACATTTCTTTCAGTGCATTATTTGTACTTGTTCCAACTGTGCAACAATTAATGTCCCTATTCTAGTACCAGATGCACCATATGACTGATGAAATGAGTTTTAAATTTTATTTAGATTTAAGTAATTTCTATATAGAAACTGATACTCTATGTAGTTTTTTTATGTGTGTGCATGTGTGTGTGCGTGTATGGTGTGTGTTGTGTGTGTAGTACCAGGGATTGAACTCAGGACCATGTACTTACTATGTAGGTGTTTATACAGCTGGGCTATCTCCCCAGCCTCTCTATGTAGTTTTCCTAAATTTTGTCTATTTGAATCATGAAAAAAAATTATCATAATTATAAAAGAAATGGTGTAGTGCAGGGACTACGGAAGGAGCTACAAGCTGATCTAGAGCAATCCAAAGGAGTCTCAGGGGAGGTAGGTGACTGCTAAACCCTGAGAGAAACACTAGCAAAAAAGACCTGGGCGTGAGCTCTCAGGCGGCTCGTTGCCCTGGGAGAAGAAGAGAGAGCAGGCGAGTGAGGAGACAGATGAGGATGCATGCAGAAGGGCTCCCTACCTTGTCTTTATCTTCTGTCTTCCAAACATTGGTCCATGGTGGGATTTTATCAGAATCCATCAGGGATTAATCTCTCAGCCATTAAACATTAGAATGAACATGTTCAGAGGTAGGATAATTTACACTAGGGGAGACTTTTGGGCAACTGGGTTTGGGTTTATTGCTGGGACAATGCACCATCACTGAAAGATTTCTGTGCAAAAATACAATGATCTTCCTTCAAATTTTGAAAGCTAATTTTGACTACAGTATATACAATGTATGAAAGGGAAGAAAAATGAGCTAGGGAGCAAGACGGGAGACTTCTGAACGTTCCTGGTGTTAAATGCAAGCATTTGAAAGAAGTAGTGGCTATTTAGAGAAAGAAATGGTAAAATATCTTTGGTTTTGAATCAGTGAGTGATAGGATATGGATTACATATGTTGCACATTGAATCAGAGACCCTTAGCTCTGTCCCAACCACCTCCAAAGATCTTGCATCACTTTAAAAGGAAATGAGTGTTTTCATTTTAAAAAGTATTGATATGAAAGAGTTTTTAATCTATTTTAAAGAAGAACCAGTTTCTTCCACTGGTTGAAGAGACACAGGGGAAATCATTCACATTTACAAAATTAATTAGAATATCAATGGAAATGTGTAGAAAGTTGATAGTCATTCCCTTTTAAGTGAAAATGCACTATAATAAGGGAAGAACACTATGTGAATGGCAAATACTTCAAAACTTTTATAACTTTGCTACAATTGTTGTTAAGGAGTAAAGATCATCGTGCAGACTGCTGAATTTCATCCTTACATGCTTATAGTCTAAGCTATAACTAACAATCACATTAAAAGGTGATTTTGTGTAAGAAATTTCTAGGCTAAAGGATCTTCTGATTATTCTCAATTCTCAGTGAGAGAAACCATGCCTTTTTATATATTCCACGCTTGAAATTTAACCATCTACTTATCTTTAACAATTTATTGATTAAATACTTATAAGACTCTTACAATGTGCCAAGAATTGCCCTAAATTCTTTATATATACATATATATATATATATATATATATAATTTATTCCTCATAAAGCTTTATAAAACATATCTTACCATATCTCTCATGTAGTTGGAGTTTCTCCATTTTATTGCAGAAGGAATTCAGGCACTGAGGGGTTAAGTAATTTGCACTGACTTACACAGTTAGCAGAGCCAATTTGAACTCAGGCAGTCTGGCTCCAGAATCTGTGCCCTTAGACATTTTTATAATATATACTTCATCAATATTTACTGAAGGAAAGAAAGAAATAAAGAAAGAATGAACGAATGAATGATGCGGTACATGGTATATAAATCCATTAAACAAATATATTTGAGTCGCTACTTTGTGCCAGGAATTGTACTTTATCACCTCTGTAATATGATCATTTCTTAGACAATGAAAAGGATATACATTAATGATGATGCTAGCTTGAGAGCAGGATTTTGCCGAGCTAAAGCCGTGTGGCCATTATTCTCAATACAGAGTCCATGTAAATTGAATCTTCAGGTTCCTTAACTTTTATTTCATTAACTTAAAGATAAAGCATCGACTTCTAGATTTGTTTTAAAAGCTCCATAATGAATCTTTAGCTACAAATATTCACATCAATACCAAACTAATAACAAACCAGTTTATCTTTTCTCTATGTAGGAAATTCCAAATAGATAAAGGGGAGATGCTTTAGGGACAAGAAATACAAGAGATCTACCCATGAAAAAGTTCACTCAAAAATGGACTTCTTGTAGGAAAGAAATAAATATAATCATGTACTATTTATTGATCTGATAAGTGTTAAGGAAAAACAGAAACAACTGAAAAGGAATTTCAGTGAGATACCAGAATAGAAGGGCTGACGATATAGCTCAGCGGCATAAGCACCTGCCTGGAAAACACAAGGCCCTAAGTTCAATCCCCAGTCCAAAAAAAAAAAAAAAAAAGGTTGTAGCAGAATATACATAGAAAATTTCTGGGAAAACCTTCTATCATAATTAACAAAATAAAGTTTCACTCTGAAAACCTGACACATGTTCATTAACTAGGACTCTCAGTTGATTGAACATAAACATATCTTTAAAAGATAAATGTAGAATTGACACTTTGGTTGGCTGAGGAAAAAGTTCATGTGGTTTTACTTCTATATATTTTGTTTTGTTTTTTGGAGACTAGGTCTCCCTATGAAGTTTGAGCTCACTTTTGTAGCTAAGGTTGGTTTCGACCTTGCACAGATCTCCTGCCTCAGCTTCTCAAGTGCTGGGACTACAGGCATGCGTCACCATGCCTGGCTTTACTTCTATGTTAACCCATAAAGTGGTACCTGCTTTTATAAGCCTTTGTTTCCACTAAAGGTAAGTACTAGATTGTGAATATATTAGCAAGAGAATACTTAGTAATATGTTACTGACATCCCAGAAGATAATATTATCAGTTATATCACAAACACATTTATTCTTAATATTTACCCAAATCAACAATTTGGAAGTGAACCTCATCATATTGTTAGCTTTACAAGTTTTTTTAAATATAGTTTTATAAGTTTTACTGTTATCTTTTATAAGGAATTTTTCAAATATTGTTTCATTAAAACTGTTTGGTTAAACAAATGGAAGAATATAACTTCTTTTATTTTTCTGGAATGTTTTGGAACACTTATTTATCTGGAAGACTTTTAAACAGGTTTTTTCACTACAATGAATACAAGCTATTTAGTACCTGTTCTATACCAAGAATTATTTATAACAATACTGAATAATGCATAAGTTTTGACTGTGACAACAGTAAGATGTCTTTGGAAAGCAGTAATGAAGGAACATTTTTGTGGTAGAATACCTTAGAAACTCTTGAAAGAAATTCAGGTGTAACAGAGGTAGAAATAATTATCAAATATGAGTTAATTACATGAAGAAAACTCTAAGCAGCTCTAGTATCAGGGCAGTTTGGGAAGATGGGTGGCTTATTCTTTCTCATATGTACAATCTAATGTGAAATGGTTCCTGATAGACCTTTTAAGATAGATCAAATGAATCTGAAGACTTCATCCCCCTTTATATTTACAATGAAATTAAGATTTTTGAGGAGGAAAAATGGACCTGTAAAAACTAATATTTCCTATATTTAGATTGTTTTGCTATATGCTTTATTTTTTGTAGCAATTTTCTCTTCTTAAAGAATACTTTTCCTGAGCTGGGCGTGGTGGCTCATGCCTGTAATCCCAGCACTCGGGAGGCTGAGGCAGGAGGATTTGTGAGAGTTCGAGACCAGCCTGGGCTACAAAACTGAGCTCAAGGCCAGCCTGAACTGCACAGCGAGACCCTGTCTCAAAAAGACAAAAAAAAAAAAAAAAAGAATACTTTTCCTGGATTTTCCTTCCAAAAAATAAATAGTTGTAGTTCATAGCTATAGTTCATGCAATTCACAATTAGAACTGAATTAATCTTTTAATAATTATAATTTATGACATTTTAATCTTTAAAAATGTGCTTTAATTTTAAACATTAATAATTAATAAAAAAGTAAAATGTCATCACTACATTCAGTTAAAGATCTCAAAACAGAATAGCCTTCCAGATTTGACAGAATGGGCATCTTGATCAGACACCTGTCAATTCTCATTTCTCTTGAATATTATAAGGATTATCTTAAGTGCCATTAGTTCTTCACCCTCAACAATATTGTCAGTTACACTGGGAAGACTCCCTTTATTTAAAACATGAAATAAAATGATGTCGGATGTCAAGGCTCTCTTAGCTTGCAGACTTGTGGATTAAATCCAAAAACAAATAACTGGATTTTTAATGACTTTGAAAAACACTTAAGTGTGCTCCTGATTTCTTCCCTCCTCTAATCTTTTAGAACAAAATTTTGGGAATTTTTTTCTACTTCTTTTTCCTCATTAATAACTCTTATTTAGATTGTTGTCTGGAAGAAAAAGACTATACAACGAAACTTCATAGCTGCTATGATTCTATAGAATGAGAGAGAAAAAAATCCAATTCCAATGAGGCAAAAGTCAATATTCCCACAGTACATGCCCAAGTTGGGCAGTGAGTCGATGCTATTTTAGATATTTAATATATTTATTTAATGACTTTTCAAACCTCTAGAGTGCTGATGCTGGGCTGGATGCGGTAGCATTAAGAATCAATTTTGAAAACTTAAACAGCAGATGCCCTAAACTAGGCCTTATAGACACTTCGAATCAGAAGGCTTAGTTGCAAAACTAATCACCTCAGAAATGCAACTGCCACATGCGTTCACTTCACACCCGGGGAGCAGGCAGGAAAACCCCAAGGGGAGGAGACACACACTCAGGTTGCAGTATGTGCACACTGCTACCCTGGGGCTGCTATGTTGCATATTTGTGTACATAGTATTTGAGTGTGTACAGAGCAAGTGGGGATTACAGCTGAAATACAGCATTGCTAAACACACTGTTAGAGAGAAAAAAAAAAAAAGGCTTCATGAGAACAAACTCAAGGTGTAAAATCCCTTTCTGATTGTACTTTAATGCAATACAGTACAATGTTTTCTAATGATTACAATGTGAAAATCATTAGAATAAATAGGAGCAAATTTATTTTCCTTCCTGCTTCCTAATTACAATCTACAAGCTACAGATAATAGCCTTTTTCTGTTGTCACTATTTAGCAACTTCGACTCAGATTAGCAGTCCACCCTTTCCCTTGTATGATGCTATCAATTGCAACACAACGCAGCGCATCGGCATATAATTTCCCCTAAGGTTTTATAAAAATCATTAATATAAAACATTGATGCAGAGCCCCTATAGGTCTTTCTCTGGTTAAGAATTTAAATCTATTGACTTGTAACTGGCTTTTAAAATGACATTTTTCCGTGCTGCCTTTGATTCAGTCCAAATTAAAAAAAAAATAAAATAAAATAAAAGATGCCAGATGTCAGGAGGCCAATAAGCAGGTGGGCCGAAGCTTCTGTACCAATTCAAACTGGCACTGCATCAAACCTGGTGGGTATAACCTTTAATTCACTGCTTCCCTGGCACCAGATCTACTGCCATCTGCTCAGCCTCGCTAAGCTGTGCTTGTTTCTGTGCAGGGACGGTGCCAACAATGCAAACTGTCTCCTCCATGTGCAGGGAATCATCAGTGCAACTAGTTTTTCGAGACCCATATGGTGGCATCTGCGAATGCACACTGTCAGCACCGCCGCCTGTACCACCCTTCGAGTTTTAAGAATGGGAGGAGAGAATGCCAGTCCGTAATTCGCTGTGGAGAGCCAGGAGGAAAACTTTTTCCTTCCTTCTGAGTGTTTTTACTGGAGTCTTTTGTAGTGAGAACCCATGGCACTGGAAGAGACTCGGCTTTAACTCAGGGCCCAAGAACTTTCAGAAGTCCCTGCACAAAGCACATCCGGCCAAAGCCCTTGCCTGGTTGCTAGATGACCTGAGGTCAGCGGAGCCATCGTCCTCCTCCGTGCACGCATCCACACCCCAGAAGCCTATCACTAAAGTTTCTTCTCTATTTCTTTTAAAGCATCACTTTCTGAAATTCAAATAGATACAGGGAGGGAGGCTATCTTGTCTTTTCAGACGAAAAATGAAAATGGAAGAAGAGCTTTATTTTTGAAACTGTTTGCATTTAGCACACCTGAGAGGCTCAGAGAATTTTTGAATTATGGCCCTTTAGGAAGAATGACCCTTCATCAGCTCATTTTGTATTATTTTCTGGTTACTGATGAGGTAAACTGAAGGAAGCATAGAGCTATTCCTTATGGAATGGCTGCGGGGGCTTAAGCTCTAAGTGCATGTTCCATTATCCCAGAGCCCACAACTGTAGTGAAACAGCAAGGTTGTTAAATGGTTGCAGACAGTGATTCCCCACTCCAGTCCATATCCCAGTTCAAATGCTCTGAATAATCCAGTGGACTTAGACAGAAAATTAGTCAACATGTTGATGCCAAATTGAGAAATAAATAGATTCTGAATGTTCATTACCAACTTCTCATCCTGACTATAATTTCTATAAAGTAAAACACTTTGCTTAGTTAGCTATTCACAACTTAGCTTCTAATGAGGTATTTAATACATAATGGTGGTGCAATGGGTACATAATAAGTATGTGAATTTGAAAGCAAAAAAAAATGCTGCTTTTAGATAGGATAGGAGAAAAACATGTTGCAGAATTGGAGACATAACAAATATTGCTAAATTCAACTGAATTAATACTGCTATTAATGGGTAACAGTATATGAACAGTACTATGCACTGCATGGAAATTCTCAAACACTTTCTCAACCAGTTCCCATTCTTAATCTTATTTTATGATATTAGCAAGACCACTGATATTAATATGACTCCCATTGTGGAGATGAGAGAAGTAGGCCTGAGAAGCCCAGCCAGGAAACACCAGAGAGGTACAACAGTTCTATCTGAGCCCAACATTGAGGTTTTAGTCCTAACACTAAATGTTTTTGTCTGTTCAAAATGTTTAGTAAATTCAACCTAAGTCAAATGAAAAAAAAAAATCAGGATATTTCCTAATTGTAAAATATCACTGTTTCATTAGTGTTAATAAGGTAAGAATTTGGAGCAGGAATATATTTAATGTATTTAAAACAATCCTATATCTGTTCATGTGTAAAACATGTGTCTCACTAAGGGCCCTAAAATTCTCAATTGGAAAATATATGATGCTCACTCTGTTAGCAGCCGCTTCCGATGTTGTATGGGAACTCCTGATTGCTGTATCAGTGATCTCAGTACCATCTGGTAAGAGAAAGATCTTGAAATGCAAGTCAGAATCATGTAAGAGAAGGATAATAATGGCTAGGGTGCAACGCTCATCACATACATTTGAGAATATGCATTCACCTGGTAAACATAACAATTAAAACCAGAGAAACAATGCATTGTCTAAAGAGAAAAAGACTGAAAGATTATGTTATCACTGATATTAGCTATCTTTGAGTATAGAGGTTAAAAACTCAGTGCCTAGATTTGCTTCATGGAAAGAAATGTCTCAAAATCACATCTACTTTAAATTCATATGTATGCAGATTCTACTTTAACATAGAAAGGATCTCTCTCTCTCTCTCTCTCTCTCTCTCTCTCTCTCTCTCTCTCTCTCTCTCTCTCTCTTTAAGCATTTTTATGACTTTCTGCTCTTTGGTTAATCCAAAGTTAGCGACTTCTTCATCCTTTATCCCTCTCCTCCCCCAATCCATTTCTATATGTTTATTTTTTCTAGTAACAAAGGAAAGAAGGGAAAAAGGAAGGAGAAGAAGGAAGGAAGGGTGAGGGAGATAGACAGAGAGAGAGAGAGAGAGAGAGGGAGAGAGAGAGAGAGAGAGAGAGGGAGAGAGAGAGAGAGAGAAACATGTTAACATCTACTTACAATAGGGAATGTAACCAGACAAGCGTCTAATCTCAAATGTACATTTCCTCTCAATTGTTAGTTTTACTATTAAAGAAATAGTAAAAGAAAATGAAAATGCTAGATAATTGTGAGATCTTTAAAAAGACAAATTGATTTTTAAAAATAAAACTTCTAAGTAGCAGAGTATGTACACTGACATCGGAATGGAGGTCACTGTCCACCCAGGCACAGTAGCACAGGAGCACACTCTGAATGCCAGCAACCATGCGTCCTTTAAGAGTATGCCTAATAGCAAGCTGCAAGACTTTTTCTAGCTCACTGAGTTACTTCAAGGGTCAAATCCGATAATGGAGATGACACTGCATTGTTTGATGTGGCATGCGACACAAATGTAAGGTGACTTTTTATAAGCATTAATATTGTCCCTTGTTGCTGGCCATAATCCAAACACTTTCGTCAACAGAAAAGAAACGGTCAAGAATCTCATCATCAGAAAAGTCAGAGTCCAAATGGCAGATGCGGAGAAAATGACCACTTTGCACATTTCAGTTCCACCTCATCTCACACCAGAGCTGCCAGGTCAACTGGCTTGAGATTCATGAGCCTACATCAGCAGATTCTGGTTCTCAGCCACCACGGTCTCATTTCCATTTAGGTTAAGTTCTGCAACTTGGAATCTCTTCAGAGTTTATGCCTCAAGGGAAGAGTCTCTTGACTCATAGGAGGATGTTAAATGTCACTTGAGAACAGCTTCCTAAAATGATAGGGCTGAAGACATCGTCAAGTCCAGAAGCATTGTACTACTTGTCCACTCAAGCCCTACATCAAAGGTCAGCAAAACTCCATAGCCGAAAGTGTGTGCTGAGGCAAGGAACTCTTGCTTTCCCATCTCTTCCAGCCTAGGTGGAGTTGTGTTTGCCTTACCCAACTTCAAACTGGGTCTCCTCTTCCCACCTTGTTTGAACTTTGCATAATTAGGCATGACATGATCCCAGCACTACCAAATCCAGAGTCTCACATAACGAAGAAACCGCAGGCTCATTCATAGGTCACCATAATAGGGTGCTAGTCTGCCATGCCCACTATCTAAGCACCTTATCACAAGAGCTCCTTTGGAGAGATGTGAAAAGTAAGGAGTGAGATGTTACACAATGCATGAGGTCTACAAAGAGGAGCACCAGGGATGGAGTTGAAACCCAAGTTTACAGCATCACAGATGAGCTGTCAAAGCCCACGTCCATGCTGTGCACACGGCGATGACTCATGGTGCCTCAGGCACAATATTTTTCTCAAAAACAAGATGCAACGTAGAGCAAAACCCCTTGAGAATATGAATTTTACTTTAAAAAGTATACTCTTCAGGTACCTGCATGCATAGTAGGGTCATTTTGTCATGGGCGAGCCCCTATTCCTCATTCTCTTATTCAGGATAGCCCAGTGAAATGAAATAAAATCAGGAATGCTACAAGCACGCTACTGCATGCCAAGAAGTTCCTCTATAAACAAGTGATTCTTAAGTCGCTTACATGTTGTTATCATTTTAAAAAAGATCCAGTTTAGGGTTTGCCCACAGAAACTTTGATGTAATTGTTCTGCATTAGTCTCAAATATCAAGTTTTTAAACTTACTTACCTAGAGATGAGATTGACTTCACAACTAAAAGTGTATATGATGTTACCATTTAAAGAAACAATATAAATTACTTCTTGTTAAGCATCCAGTGGATATTCATTGTAGATCAGCCTGAGCCAGGCCCTGTGTTAGGCACAATGGGACTTATAATCAAGTCAGTGATTCGGTTGAAGGTGTCTCCTGGTGGACTGGAAGATTCTTTTAATTTGATTGTCTTATGTATCTTTATGTGCTTATTACTGTCCTTGACAGATTGCATTCAAGGCAATATGAACAGGCTCTTTTCAGAGCCCATATCTCTAGCCGCTGGCAAATAGAATGGCAGAAGTGAGAAAGTTATTTCCATCCTGATGCCATCAAGAGATAAACTTCCAACAAGGCTAATGTCAGTTAAAGACAATGTATACGCAGAAGTATTAGGGAGAAGAAAAATAATAGAAATATAAACATAAGAACAGAGTTCCGACTGAGAACACACCCACTCAACTCTAAATTCTAAATTTGCTTACAGAAAGTATGGAATGTCAGTGAGACATTAAAGCTAGAAGACAATGGTTGTTAGCATGTGTGCTAAGGCAGTCAGCGCAACAGTAACATGGAGAGTCAGAGAGACACAGAGAGACAAAGACAGACAGATAGACAGACAGACAGACAGACAGACAGCAGCAGAATCCACCAACAAATAAATAACAGAAGATATTGTCATTCTGGAAAGTTGTAAATTGTAGTAATTTTGAGAGAAGACTGTAAATGGTTTTTGATATGTAGTCCAGTTTCTAACATCCATTAACAGATATTTCACAGGATTTTCTCAAAAATTCACAATTCATTCCACTTTGCAAGTGAGGATTTTAAATTGTTTGGTAAAGTTGGATAACATGCTTAGTGCAAGCAATAAAATGTGTCTTGCGTTTTCTTATGGACAATGACTGCTTTCCCAGTTCTAGTATTTCTACATGTGATATGCTAGTCTAAATGTATTCCATGGATTCGATAATTTCATCATTGCAATAGCCTGCTCAGTTTGGCTCTGTGAAGCAGCCAGAGCATGCACTGTGCAGATCTCCCTTCAAGAGATAGCCTGCTGTGAGAAGCCAAGGCTAGCTGACAGCCTCCAGCTGCCACACATTGGGGAACCTACTTCAGCCCTCACGCAGTGGCCACTCAATCCCTGCACTGTTCCCAGCCAATGACTGAGCACAGCAGGGGCACTGGTGCCAACACACTGTGTGCAAAACAGGACTCTTCTAATGGGAATGTTTGCTTGGGGACTCCCCATCATCCTGGCCCAGATTTTTTCAGAACTGCACTGCAGTGTGCGGCTCTTTCTTCATAGTTCTTCCTCCTCTTTCTTTTCTCAAATTTTTATTGTGGTCTGTAAGCTTTCCATGTCTCTTTTTACTTTTACTCTCTTTAAGACTCTATAGAAGCATCTCCCAGTGTCTTGCATGTTGTCCTCAAAGCGCTAAGATTGATACACTTTACATAATCATATTCAACAGATAGGTTCTTTAAACATAGCTAAGATCTCATGACCAGGAAGTAACGGAACTGTCATTTCAATTCATCGGGTTTGCTTCAGACCCAGTTCTCTTAACAATCACATTGCTTCAGTACATTGCTTCAGCTTTCCATAATGAAAACTTGTGGGAGGAAGGAGGCCATGTCCAGGCCATGTCCACTTTAAATTGACACATGACCATGACCGAAGCAGCAGAATGGATGAAGCATCACCCACCACATTCTGCTGGTTATGAGCAATTCATAGTGTCACAGAAAGAAAACAGACCATAAAGTCACTTTCAAGATCCACTCTAGCCATGTTGGAACTGGAGAAATAGTGCTATTTGTGATGGGCTACACTTGCTTTTTGGCTCAGGGAGTTAGGAGAGTGCAGACGGTGATGTGTCCCGCAGTGTAGACTACTGACAACCGCACCCAGACAGTTGTGTATTACTCAGTGCAGTAGATAGCAGAGCTCAAGGAGTTGCTCTTGGCTCCTTTCCAAATTATTTTTGAGCCCAGAAGTATCTTCTAAAGAGCAATAATACTGAGCAGGTGATGAGCTCTGGCAAGAGGCAGTTTTAAATTTGAGGTCAAATTGTGGCTCCCAAGTATCAAGGTAACCCTATCTTTAAGTTTATAGAATCTAAATTTATCTCTGTGGATTCTAGAGATAATAATATTTTACAAATTTTAAAACAGTACACAAAATAATATAAATCAGTTTTATGACACACGATGGCAACTTGAAATTTGGACTAATATTTTTGCAAGAATGCTTTTAATTTACATAATGTGATTTAGCTTCTGCTTGTACTGAGGTTATAAAAAACTGGGAAAGCCTTGGTCAGTCTGCAGGTGAGTGCTTAACGCCTGAGCTCATTATCTAAGTCAGTAATGTTATCATTTCCTTTAGTATCCTTGAGAGGTGGAATAACTTCCTATTTTATTCAGGAAGGAAATCTTTCTGAGTGAAGTCACAACTATGGATACATTTGCTAAAACCTGTGTCTTCTTTTTATTGACTTTTGTATGGACAATGGAAACTCAAACCTTTGTTGCCTATTGTTCCAAATGTTCTACACATTCCTTAAGGTTCATTGGGATACCTTACATGCAAAACAAGGGCCAAGACCTTAATTCTGAGTTCACTTTCTTTAAATTAGAATGCCATCTCTTTTGGATGTTCTGTTTGAAATAAGGGTTGATGAAGAAACTGACAGTGATTTCTATATCACTGCATAACAAAGCATCTCAAAACGTAGTATGTGTGTCTAATAACCATAATTTGATGTTTTCTCAGTTTTCTAAGTAATATACTTGGAAAGAACTTGCTTGGATGGCTGGTTCTGGCCTAAGGTCCTACTCAGCTGTGGTAGATTGTGGCTGGAACAAGAGCAGCTGGGGACTGCCAGGACTGCTCTCTTCACTTAGCCATGGGGTTCTCCACATGGTCACCCCACATGGCCCAGATTGGATCTCCCAGCATGGCAGCTGCAGGGTAGCAGCGGCACTTACATGGAGACTTGTGCACCAGCACCGGAGCTATGTCTCCCAAGGCTAAAGCACAATTGCCTCTCATTACCGAGCAGCAGAATGGAGGAAGCATCACCCACCACATTCTGCTGGTTATGAGCAATTCATAGTGTCACTCAGAAGGGAATTGGGATCTGGCTGAGACAGAAATACTGTATAATAAGTTGCAGATAGGTATTTATAATAATGGGGATGTAGACACAGATATCTGTTGCATACACACAAATACACATGCGCTGTGGTGTTTCTCAATATGTGATCCACGCACTCTTACAATAGCATCATCTGAGAGCTGCAATTGCTTGACACGCTCCCTACTCACAATGAGAATCTGTATTTTGTTTTCCTTAAGTTTCATAGATTCTTATCTCACCTCACTTGCAGCAAGTTTACAACTGCGGTACAATATGAATCACCTCCAACTGCGGTACAATATGAACTGTCCAGAGAACTCGATCAGCCTTTTTCTTCCAGGAGGCTCTATATGTAGTTGTTCTCCTTGTCTCCCCAGAGCAAGGAGTATAGCTTAACTCAGCTTCCCACAGGATAGCGGTTGCTTTCTATTAACAGAAGTCATTATATAGCTAGTTTCTCTTAGCTCACTAAAAAGAAAGGTTCAGTCTAATACTGAATAGAGAAGCTAACATGCCTATGTCCTGTACTCCGAATAACTACTATGAAGACAACAATACAGAATGGATCAACTACTGTGACTCCCTTACTAAACTGTTTTGAAACTTAGTTTCATCATTATAATTTAAGAATAAAATTTTTACTCTTTATAATTTAAGAATAAAATCCCCGAAGTACCAAGGTCCCCAAGTATTAGTCACCACTGATTTCCAGACAACTCCCCTGAACAACTAGCACCAAAGTCTATGACAATTGAAATTTAAGCAGTTTGTGTGCTCCATCACAGCTGCTCTTAAATATTGCAATTTCTGGAGGAAAATAACACTTGTCTGGAAATATACTCATAGTGCATATAAATTGCTTCTTATTTAGTAATCCTAACTCAGATCATCCTTTGTTCTAATGATTGCATTTACTTTCCCACAGTCCTTTAACGGATCCCCTCCATTTGGTGGAGAATTATATACATTGTGCTTTATTGTCTTGTACCATTCTTATAAAAAATATATGTAAGAATAGTTACATCAATTTAAAGACAGTGAGTATGAAATTTAGAAATATTTGCTCATTAATTTATCTCATTCACCTTAAAAACTTCCAGTCACATCTTACCTAAATATCTACTTATAACTGTATTGATTATTCACTGCAAAATTATTGGTCTTTATATTAAAATTATTTGCTTGTAGTTGCCTCAGACTTGACAGGTTGACATACCTAAACATCAGAAAATCTCTCATGGGAAAAATGCAACTTTCACTTGTCTGTCTGAGGTCTGTATACTTTGGATTAATAGCTAGCATATAAAAATAGATTGACAAGTTAAAATTGGATTTCTGTCTTCTCTTGAAAATTTATCAGAGCTGGAAACACAGGACCATGTTGCTTTGTGCAAATTATAATAGTCAGTTAATATAAGTAGTAATTGTTCCATTCCCACCCAGCCAGTGGCTAATATCTACTTGTTTTGCATAGCACAGTTGGATTCTTGTGGTGCTAAACTTAAGACAGTTAATAAAATTCCTATCTCAGCTATTCCATTGACCAAAGAAGAGTAGGTGTTGTTATAACTGGCACATCTTTTAAAAACACAAGAGCAGTGAAAAACATCAAGAGTACTCAATTCAATCTCCAATCATTCAGGAATAATAAGAGTACCATTTGTAAACTTCTTATCTGGAAATCACTAAATATGTAGGATTGCAAATTTAGGATAAGTTTGGCAGAGGACCTTTAGTGATGAATGAGAGTGATCACATCTCTAACAGTGAGCTGACTTGTGCCATTTTAGTTGCAAGGACTGTGACTATTTGGCTGTTTGCTTCATGTCACTTAACCTCCATCAGAAGAACAGTCAATGCACTCATGCTTTCCTGGTAAAGGCAGACTAAAGAATACCAGCAGAAATGCCCAGTGCTCTTTCAAGGTCTTGCATGGATCATATCTTCCATCACTCTTTGGCCAAGCAAGCCAAACTTCCAAGCCAAAGTGAGGAGACACTATAATTTCACAGCAGCTGATGCAACTCCAAGGAAACAGGATGGATGTGGTCATTAACAAAAAATGTCCTTCATTGTGCAAAAGGTACTTGCAGTTTTTTTTTTTTTTGCTATTTTTAGATGTTATTCTAGATTCCAGAGCTGATAGTGCCATGAAAATGTTGATTATTCCAGTATATTTGGAATTTATCAAACCTAAGGAAAAAAGCAACTTCTATTCTCCTTCATAGCTCCACACTCTAGGGACCAGCTACAAATTTTTGGATACAGATGAAAAATATTATGGAAGAAATATCTATTGGAATGCAGTTGGATAAGTCTGATATAACTGGAGAAATTTTCTCTTGGCCTTGGATGACATATGTTCATCCCAGAACCAAAAACTGAAAAGAGCATCTGGCCTTTTCTAATGAGTCTTTGTTATAGTTTGTTTTTAATCTTACATTTTATCATCCAACAGAACTTAATTTCATAGAAAACTAATTCCATAAGAGAATGAGTATAGATAAGTGCTCATTGACTAACTAAATGTTGAATTTAATCAATTGATATTTGAACTATATGCCACAACAAATTAACAGGAACCATTCCTGGTCCTATTCCTCACCCTAAGTCCCAGAAAATCCTTACTCCTATATAGATATGAATTTCAGGTTTTTTAAATAAAAAAATCATAGAGCTTTGATATGATTTGGGTGATTATAAATAAATCAAATCATTTGTTACTGGTTTCTTTCACACAAAATATAGTAAAATTTCTCTATTTTCCAATTCATCCTGACGTAAATAGAATACTTATGCTTATCCATTTCACCCCACTACTACACTAATTTTTTTTGTCTTTTTGAGACAGGGTCTCGATGTTCACTTCAGGCTGGCCTTGAACTCACTTTGATAGCCCAGGCTGGTCTCAAACTCGCATCGATCCTTCTGCCTCAGCCTGCCAAGTGCTGGGATTACAGGCTTGAGCCACCACGCCCTGCTCAGAGCCACCATGCCCGGCTCTAATTGTTGTTATGGAGAGAACAAATTATTTTTAAAAAACGAGCTATTCTACTCACTATATATGTCTTATCTGGGATGTCTTACCAAGTCAATAAGTTTGTGAAGCATATTAGGTGAAGAATCAACAGATAAAATGAGAAGTCTGTTACTACCCAGGAAAGGCACAAATCTATCCTTCTTCTAAATTTCCCATGGAGCTAGTAGGATAATCATGCTTCAGAATTAGAAGATACACATTAATACACTTTGCTTCATCATTAAAATGGAAACATTAATTTTTGAATTATGCTACATAACTGATGCATAACAACAGTGTTTGAAGAAAGTATTTCATACACTTTAAAATACAGGATTATTGCTGTGCTATGAAAAGGCACCGAATATTGATATATGCCATAGCCCTGGTGAACCTTGCAACATTATGCCATGTGAAAGCAATGAGTAACAAATCACCCGCTTTGTTTATACTTATACAAAGCCATATGAAAGCTATATGATTTTTTAAAATAAAAACCATCTGGAACCTAAGTCTACATAGGAGTAAGGATTTTCTGGAACTTAGATGGAATCAGGAATAGGAAGAGAAATGGTGAATGACTGCTAATGGGTATTATGTTTGTTTAGAAGAGTTCTAAGTAGATTGTAGTGATGTTTACATAACTCTGTAAATACGCTAAAGGCTATTAACTGTACCCTTTGGATAGGTGGACTTTATGGTGTGTGAAATATACATTGGTAAGGTTATAAAAATGAAACATAAAATGTCTAGTAGTAATGCTTTAAACATGTTAAACAGAAAAAAATATCTGAAGCAAAAAGTATCAGTCACTATAAATTGTTGGTGTTAATTGGAATCAATTTATTAAAGTTATATAAAAGATTCTAAGTGAAAAATATCACTTCAATTTAAATAAATTGAACTAAGAATTTTTTTTCATTAGTGCAATGAAAATAGAGTACATGAAAAGGTGTAAGAATTCCTTCTTAAGTTTAAAGGAAGACAGAAAAAGGAAAAGGAAAAGACCATCAAAATCTAGTGACAAGATAGAGGAAAGTTCCAGGCAACTGAGTGGAGACATTTGAAGAGAGAAAATGTGGAAATAGGCCTCACAGGAAAATGATGAGTTCTACCTTAGGATTCAAATTTCTGTGAATTTTATTGGTTCTTAAATACAGTATTCTTAAGAATATTCCAAGTCAAATTATTGCAACATTGCTTCTCAGCTTCTTTTCAGTCTTTTGTTGACCGAGCTACACTTGTTTGTGATGGTGAATCTTGACTGCCAAATTGATTGGCCTGTGAGCTACAGAAGAGATTAGTGAAGTACACTCGAGTTTGTGTCTGAGTGAGTTTGATGGGGTAACATAGGGGACTACATCCTGGCCAGGGACCCTGTGGTCTCTAGGTGCTGTTGCACTGTGCTGTGCTTCCCATATGCTGCAATTAAAATAGCTTCCTCTACTACACTCTTCCACCTTGATATCTCTGCCTGGTAATGAGCACATGGACTGAGCCTCCTGAAGCCTTGAGCTAAATCAAAATTCCTGTTCTTTAAGTTGCAAGTGACCAATATGATGTGTATGTCACCTATCTATTGATGGTAGATAGATAGATAGATAGATAGATAGATAGATAGGAGGAGAGAGAAAACTCTTCATTATTTCCTCCATCAAATACTTTGAGATTAATCACATTACATATATTTAGAATCACAGAATCCCGATAACAAAAAAAGACTTCAGAAAGCATAGTTAATTCATGTTTTTACTTATCTTTATTTTTAAACCTTTCTTCAAGGTTCTCCTGTCTGTATTAAAACAACTTTAGGAGTCAATGCAGCATTACAGATATCTAATTAGACCAAGATACAGCATAGAAAATAAGTGATCTCTGAAACCAAAACATATCATTGCAGTTTGCTTTCTGTATCTGCTTCAGTTAGCTTCAGAAGGTCCAAAGTTTTGCAATAAGTATTAATCTAGATCATATATCCTCATTGCCCTCATTGAAATCACATATCCATGGGGTTGGTGAGATAGCTCAACAGTCTAAAGTGCCTGCTTAGGCAAGCATTCAGGGACTGTGGTTTGATCCCCACTGAGAGAGAGAGCGAGAGAGCGAGAGAGAGACAGAGAGAGAGACAGAGAGAGAGAGCGAGCGAGAGAGAGACAGAGAGAGACAGAGAGAGAGACAGAGAGAGAGACAGAGAGAGAGAGAGAGAGAGAGAGAGATCACATGTCCATTTTGCACACATTTATATCTATTTCTTCTCTGTCAAGCACCAGCTAAACCTTGGACATACTTCTTAGCTTGCAAACTATATAATGTTATTATGCATCAAATAAAAAGGAAGAATGAGAGACAGAGAGGGAGAAGAGAGAGAAATAAACTAAGAAGGAAAGAGAAGAAAGAAAGAAAGAAAGAAAGAAAGAAAGAAAGAAAGAAAGAAAGAAAGAAAGAAAGAAAGAAAGAAAGAAGAAAACAAGCAAGCTAAATTGCATGTCAGCTAAGCAGACTGGAAGGCATTGAATCCAATTCGAACCGCTAAGCCATATGACAATTCATAGTGTATATTATTCAAGGTGAAGCATCATAATTACATTCATCCTTCATCCTTCTAGATTTCAGAATTAACTTAGGCAAGGAAATGAAGCAACCTACAATTAAACATTGAAAGTATACCACATGGACCTGTAGTAACAATGACAAGACAACCCAATAATGGCATGTTCTTGTTGGATGCATTTTAGAGAGATCTATACTATGAAGAACTGTTGATATTGGTTTGGATAATGGTTATAGGCAGCAAGAAGAAATTCTTTCTGGAAAATTCTTAGTTACAAAAGTTACCCAATACTGCTGAGTCTTCACTGTTAGCAAGATTACTGCCTTTTTCTATCTTATCTAC
This sequence comes from Myocastor coypus, assembly GCA_004027025.1. Classification (NCBI taxonomy): domain Eukaryota; kingdom Metazoa; phylum Chordata; class Mammalia; order Rodentia; family Myocastoridae; genus Myocastor; species Myocastor coypus. The sequence goes on from PVJA010010254.1 coordinate 19,164, forward strand.
TCTTGACCTTGACTATATTCTCATCTATAACTTGATCAGCTCAGGGGATACTGTTATTTTTCTTCTTTATTGCCAGAAGTTTGATTATTTTTTGTCATCTCATTAACTCAGTTTTCAAATAATAATAACTGTACACTTGTGTTTAATGGCAAGGCCCTGCAACTGTAGCTTAGATAATGAGATGCAACAGACAGAAAGAGACAGTTCAAGAGTAAAGTTATATACTCATTCAAATTAATCTTTTTTACTTTATAGAGTGTAAGATTACACTTTGATGTAATGACACCATGTGTTTTTGTAGCAACTAACTAAATATGTTTATGTTATTGAAGCTTTTTTGAATCATACTGTCTGAAATACAATACTATAGCATGTGTAAAACATATATACTGTCTTGACTTTGGGAATCATCTATGAAATTTACATTTGTGTGGTTTTGCTCATGCGAAACATAAGCCTAAATATTCACTAGAAAGTTAAGCATGATTTTAAAGGATAGCATTGTTGAATTCTGATAGGGATTGAGAAATGGGAAAATATATTTCATATTAAATAAGAAAAAAATAAATTTAGATGTATATGAGGTACAAAGGGAACATGGGCAGAGTTATAGCAAAAGGAGAAACTGAAAATGTCAGGGGAATTTTTAAAAAATGGTATTTTGGGCAGAAAATTCTTTCAAAGAATATTGATACAGAATTTTGGAAATGAATAGGGAAGCTGTAAATCAGCAAAGGGAGATAAAAATCTTCCCTAGCTTTAGTGAAAAAAAACTTGGTAAATTGAATTTTCTTTTCTAAAATTATTTTTAGCCAAAAAAATAAATAAATAAATAAAAAAGCCGGGCATGGTGGCTCACGCCTGTAACCCCAGTACTAGAGAGGCTGAGGGCAGGAGGATTGGCATGAGTTTGAGACCAGCCTAGGCTACAAAAGTGAGCTCAAGTCCAGCCTGAACTGCATAGCGAGACTCTGTCTCGAAAAGACTAAATAAATTATTTTTAGCAAGAGATAACAATGTGACTGTTTCAAAACATGTTAGTAGCGTATTCTCAGTAATTGATAGAATGCGCATTGTTCTCCTCACGGTAATTATGCAGAGCACAGGATGTAGACGTGATAACTCTTCTAATCATTGCTGGTCCAAATTTTTCTTCTTATTGAACTAAGAGAAAGTAGTTGCTAGATTATATGGGATATAAAAATTAGTTAATTTATGAAGATAAATTCTGAAATGAATGCCCTTATACAAGGAGGCATTATATATTATATTAGTATGGGAAGAAGCAAATAAAAATGTATATAAATGTGAATCAGGAAAAATTTGGATAAAATTCCAGAAGTAGTTTCTACACTGTGATACAAAATCACTTGCAAAAGTAGTTATATAAAATTACTACTATTAAATGTTAAAACAGCATAACATAATTTTACATATAACAAACTTACTTGTATAACAATCTCTCTGTAATTGTAAGTTTTTAAATGGCAATAATGACAAGAATCTAGGTATTTTAAGTTTCAGAGAGATTTAAATCTTGGATCTAAAACCAACTTTCACATGAAAAAGAAGTTACCAGCTCAGCCACCTGATGTGCCTGCCAAATGGCCAGGTGCTTTGTGAGAATCTCTTTCATAGCTCAGCATCTGGGCTTTCTAAGTTGTTACCATGGGAGGAAAAGGAGAAAAAAAATCTACCACAGTGTATAGTGCTGAGGTTCCTGGCCTATTCAGAACAATAACATGAAAATGTTTTCTTTTCCACTAAGAGATGTACAGAATGGGAATAGAAATCCAAAGGTAACAAAACACTGTATGCTCTAAAATGTCTTTTCTGCATTATTTTTAATTTATGTTAAGACTCTATTAGCTTCAGAGTGTTTATCTATGTCCCCAAGAGAGGATTAGCTGGGAACATTCTTTGAGATAAACTAGAAGAACTATTTGGTGCTGGCACTGGTAAATTTTTCTGATGTGCAGGTGTTTGTAGTATTTGTACAGTTGCCCGATTGGTTTTCATCCAGGTAAATCCATAGAGAATAAGGTTTATCATTTCAGGATGGAGAGGTGCAGGGCTGCTAGGGAGCATATGAAATCTTGCCACTAGCCACTTGCAAGCAGTTGCCTAAAGAGCTTCATGTTCTGATGAAGAATTATTTGCCAGACTTGACTTCCACAGTAAACATTATTTGCTAAACTTTGCTGAATCCCATCCATCTTGCTTCTTCCCAACATCTTTCATAATCAACTGTTTATTCATAACTCTTCATCAGTGTTATAAAGTGTACATATAGTTAATAGAAAATCACAAACTATGCCAAAAGGCTTATAACTTGCACATATTTTTGCAATTGCACTGGAAAAAGACAGTTCACTCATTTATTCAGTTATTTTGCTAATAAAATTGTATGGTGGATCATAGATTTTTCCAGGCAATGTGCAGGGGCAAAGGGATAGAGAATGATCAAGGCAGGAATGATCTCTGGCTTGATGGCGTTTCCAGTTCAGTAGAAAGACAGCAGATAACTAGGTATTACACAGATTTCTAGCCATAACATCAGTGTATGCCAAACATACTGTGTCTTGTGCTCTACTGGATACAGTGGATCACAAGCTGAATTAATAAATGATGTGGCTGTATGTTGACACAAAGTTGGGAGCACACAAGTAAAATTTCTTGAGATTGTACCACCCATCATTCTCAAAGTTGCATGATGACCATGCTATGCAAGTTAGCAATAACAAATTAATCATTCCACTAATTGACAATATTTTTTCTAACTTCTTCCTATTCAGTGAGGTTGCAAAGGCAACCTTAAACACGTTTCTCTCTGCACATATTTGAGTAGTTCTCTAAGACCCCTCAGAAAGAATGGAACTGCTTGGCAGTAATAAATGCACATCCTCAAGTGTAATACATGTTGTCACATTATTCTCCAAAATGGTTGCACAGGCTTATCCTACCATCAACAATGTGTAAGACATATAATTGGATCATACCTGTGCCAACACTTGACTTTGCAAGACTCAAATTTTGCCAATCCGCTGAGTTGAAAATGGCATCTAATTATCATTTTTACTTTCATTTTTTAATTACTGGTGCATAAAGCATCTTTTCATTAAAAACTAAACCAAATGATTTACCAAGTTTTCTCACCCTGGTAACTCTTTATCAACTGTGGAAACCATAGTGCTGAGCATGCCTGACCTTTATCTTAATGCTTCAGAACAAAATATCAATTTAAAAATAAAGATAGGATCCCACCCTGGATTTATACATCCCTGTCTTACTTTCCTCAGTCTAACTCCGATCTGGCAAGAAATGTTCCTACAGGGGCCTTAGAAGAATACATAAAAAAACTTATGAGTCAGTTTTAAGTATACTTGACATATTTGCTATAACTTCACAGAATACTTGTGCAGAGCATTTTATAAAGAAAATTATTTCTTATACTACTGGAGGCTGCAAGGATGCAGGGCACAATCCTACATCCACTTGTCATCCAGTGAGGGCCTTCTTGCCTCATTATAATACAGTGAAGGATGTCATATGGTTAGACAGCAAATACAAATGTAAATATCTCCTTTTTATAAAGCCACTAACGCTATCATGGGAACCTCACCTTCGTGACTTCATTTTAATCTAATTACCTCCCAAAGGTTTTCATCTCCAACTACCCTCAACATATTAGAGAAAAGCCATTCAACATGGGAACTTTTGGGGAACACATACAAAACATAGCAATTGCCTAGAATAAACAAAACTCTTTGATCCTTGGGCCAGACACACAAGATTACTGATGCCTTTGTCTTTCACTCTTTCTTCTTTCCCAGCGCAAGTTGCAGGCTTGTTCTTGTTGGAGTCAGGGTCTATAGCTAGGCATGGAGGACAGGGTGAAGAGTGTAACAGCACCAAATGAATCTGTGTTTTATGCCACCATGAAAGGTCTTTTGTATTAGTTTAGAATTATAGGTGCAATGTTTATATTTTTCCCTATGAACAAGTTAACATATAGACAAATGAGTAATTTCAAAGGACACTGGAAAAGAAAAATACTTTGTGCTTATTTGATTTCCTGGTTATATGAAAAATTGTGTATTTCTATAGTTAAAAACTGAAGTACGTATTCAAGGAAAACAAGAACCGTGCTCAGCTAGGTCAGTAACACTGGAGCTACTTCACATAGGCTTCCAAATGAAGCATCACTGCAGAGATGAGATGTCCAAGCAAGCCAAGAGACAGAAGCAGAGGGTAAACAGGAGGCAAGGCTCTGCAACAGTCCTTGCAGACTGCAGAGCCTGATTAAGCACAGTGCACTCCACTTGAGGACTGGGGAGGCTGAGATAGTTTGTGGGGGCCAGAACAGGTGAGCCATCCCAAAGCTTTAGGATTTTTCCTGTTTTAGGAAGACTCATTTCAGGCACTTGAGAACTGAATTGGCATGGCCTGCATTTATCTTATAGTTAGAGACAGTGCAATAAAGCAAGAAAAAGAATAAAGATGTGTAAAAACAGTCAAAAAGAAAAGGAGAACTGCTTTTATTCACACTCAGAACAGAGTTTTCTGAGGAATGAGTCCTCTGCGCAACTGAAGAATTCAGGTGAATTTTGCAATGTATTAGAATAAATCAAATGTGAAAAACAAATTATTTCTTCACAGAACCAATAAAACAATTGGAAAATAGAATTTTGCAACAAGAATTATTTAAAATAGCATAGGAAAACATAAAAACTTACAAAAAAAAGTATGAAGAGATATGAAAGACCTCTACAATAAAGACCTCACTGAAGGAAACTAAAGGAGATCTAAATACATGGTATTAATGTGATATTCAAGGATTGGAAGACTCAATTATGTGAAAGAATCAACTCTTAAAAAGGATGCGTTAGAGTAAGTGGGTAAGTTTCACATACATATACATAATAAAGGCCAAACCTATTATAGAGTTTGCACTGTTGTTTCTAGTCATGGGTATAGCTCTTAAGGCTCCAAAATATCTATTCACATTATAGAGCAATATTTAAAAATATTCACTCCTGTATAGCTCTAATAATGGGAAAGTAAAGCCAATACAATAGGTCAAATTCTATGTTTTCCCTTTTATCATGCCTTAAACAGGGTTCTGAATACAAATTTTATTTACTTTAATTTGAGACTAAAATGGGAAAAAGGTTATCAAGATATAATTATAATATAATACATCCTATTTTAGTTATACTATGAGAGTCCTACTATGATGAATTGCTTGCTTCAGTTTATAAAAAATGAAAGTTACATTCATTTGCAACTTTTATTTAAAGGACCTAAAGTGGAGAGAAATGTTTACCTCTGTGAATAAAAAAAATAAGACTAAGTTTCATAGAAATTTAAATTAGGAGTCAAAGAAAACTGACTTGCCAAAACTTACTGTTTATTTATAATACCTTTAAGCCTTCATATTATATAAATTACATATATCAGTAAAGGGCCTTCCGGCTTCTCTCCAGGACCCTTGGCACATCTATAAATTTGCATAAATCTTTCAAAGCTCTTTTTTTATGAATTCCTTCACCACAAATTAAATACTTAGTGCAAGCAAGTAATATTTTATGTAGTTATATTTCTACATTTCAAGAGTGCATGCAAGCTTTGATTCATTTTAGACAATCTCCTTTAGTAGGGTGTTACAGTTTTGTTAATGTGTAATTATGTACCATTAAACTAAAAACAGCTGTCATTCATTCAGTCCCTCCTAGGCCCAATGCTGTGCTAAGTATATTACTAACATTATCTCAATTAATCCTCACAACAGGCTGAGGAAGCGGGGACAATAATTAATCCCCATTTCCTGGATGAGGATTCAAAATCTCAGGGAAATTAAGAAACATAATCAAAACCTTACTGTTAATAAGTATTAGAGAAGTATTTGAATTAAATTCTTCATGACTTTAGAGCCTATGTTTTTTCTTTTTTAAAGAAAACACAGATGATAGTGGTGCTGAATTCTCTCCTTTTGGTATATATTATTGATGCATAGCTCATGTCACCCAGCAAGGGTGTAACACTAGATGTCCTAGAAACACACAGAAATTCTTCCCAGCTTTACTGGGTCTCTTCCCGTAGCCCTGGAGCTGTCTAGCTGAGTGGCACTAAGTAATATAGACACTGAAATTACCTAGATGCAAATATAACTTGTCACTAGGCTTCAGTGACATCCAATTTCCAGCTGTATTTTACCTTAAACTTTGTTCATAAAGATTCCATTACCACAAATGTCAGGTTGATTATGCATTTATGTTTTCTCCCTTTCAAAACCTCAAGAAAAGAATAGAAAATGCATTTAAGACAGTACTAATCTATACGAACAATGAGACAGGAAGAGAAACAACAGAAAGTGCTGCTTTGAAAATGGAACAATGGAAAATATTGATGCTTAAAAATTACAAAATACAAAAATTTGATGATAAGGTTATGTTTGGAATACAAAGTCAAAGAATCTCACACAATATAGAACAATATAGAAAAAGACAAAGGCATGGGATATGTAAAACAGATGGTAATAGCAATTTTTTTAGGAAACCACCATTTTCCAATAATTATCCAAAATGACTAACAGAAAGGGCAAGAGGAGGGAAACCTGGTATATGTTCTCCCAGGCCTTTTAGAAAACATGGGGTTGTTCCTTTGTCAACATACATGTGAATCTACAAAAAGGGTGATATTGTAGGCATAAAGGGAATGGGTACTGTGCGAAAAAGAATGCCTCACAAATGTTTCCATGGCAGAATGGGAAGAGTCCGCAATGTTATCCAGCATGCTGTTGGCATTGTTGTAAACAAACAGGTTAAGCACAAGGCACTTGCCAAGAGGATTAATGTGCATATGGGGCATATTAAACACTCAAAAAGTTGTGATAACTTCCTTAAATGTGTCAAGTAAAATGATCAGAAAAAGCCAGAGAAAGGTGCCTAGGTTCAGCTGAAGCTCCAGCCTGCCCCTCCCAGAGAAGTGTACTTTTTGAGTACCAGTGGGAAGGAACCTGAGTTGTTGGAACTTACTCCCTATGAATTCATGGCATAAACTGGCCATATTACTCTGCCATTCAACACTTAATTGGCAACTTAAATGGTCTAGGTCCTACGTGAACATAAAATCATCCTGTGTTGCAAGGATGGTTTTCTTAGTTGAACAGGTGGTTGAAAGGTATCACGTGATACCTTCTTACCTCAGAAATATTTTCAGTAGATTTTCACTATAGCTAATAATTGTGTCTAGTCTTTACTCTTCCGTGTTTTTCTTATTGAAGGATATTGCTGAGGTATTGTGCAGGTATGTACCCCAATATTCAACTATTTATGAAATATTTATATTGACTTGAAGATCGTGTAAATCACCATGGGGAAAAAACACATCAAAATAAATGCAAGTCATTTCAGAAACAAACGTAAGTCCATTTCGGTTAAATAAATTGTTTAAAGCACCTAAATATTTTTCTAGTGCCTATACAATGATACTTGTACAAAGAGAACGAAGAGAATCTTCACAGATAAAATATAATGACAAATTTCAAAACCAAAGGACACAAACGTCCAGATCAAACGTGTTCCTTGAGTGCTCAACCAAAGGACACACGTGTGAACACAAAACCCATTGTTTCAGATCCTTATAATGATGTGAGGTAAGATCCCATGGAAAAGAAAGAAATCTTCTGAAGAGAAACAGCAACCAAAATTAGCTAAAGACTCCTCCACAGTAACTAGAACACAACGTGGTCATGGCTTCAACATTCTAAAGGAAAAAGTTATTTTTAGTGTAAAATTCTATAGGCCGCATTACTCAGGTACGAAGGGTTTTTTTTGTTTTTTTGGTTTTTTTTACTTTGAATTTTCAGTGTCCTCTAAGGTTCATGTGGTAAAGATGTGATCCTTAGTATGAATTTTTGGGAGGTAAGGGGACTTTAAGAGGTAGAACACAAGTCATGGTGGGTGTGCCCTTGAGAATCAGGGAACCTAACCTCTTCCTCTTTCTTGTGCTGTTTTCTGGAATGCAAGGGGTCTTTCTCTTCTCTATTTCCTCCATGGAATGCAGCATGCTACACCAAAATCTTACTTTGTTTTTGTGGTACCAAGGATTGAACTCAGGATCCTGCACCTGCCAGGCAGGCACTTATTCTACTGAGCTATCTCCCTGGCCCAGCACCAAAGTTTTAAAAGCAATAGGTCTGCTGATCATAGACTAGAAACTCTGCAACCTTCAGCCAAAATAGATCTTTTCTCTTTATAAACTGAGACTCTTTGTATTTTTCATGGTGATAGAAAGCTGGCCAACACAAAGGCAAGTAATGGTATTTGTAAGTATACAAAATGTGCTACATTAATTGGGATCACACTACGTGCTAACATAAGCAAGGAATGCTAACAAGTATGATAAAGATGATCTACCCATATTTGAATATCATTTCTGGCACTGTCTATCAGTGCTAATGGGCCTGGTTCTTCTCCAGGCAGTTATGAAGAAAATTTGAGCTGAGGAGGCCCTGCCACTTTCAATAAGCATCCCAAAAGATAAAGAACCTACGTAGTAGATTGTTACAAGAAAGGCTGTAAATGGCAAAAACTACTTTACACGCTGCTTTCTCTCTCTCTCTCTCTCTCTCTCTCTCTCTCTCTCTCTCTCTCTCTCTCTTTCTTTTCTTTCTCTGACACATGGTCTCACTACCCAGCTCAGACTCATAGTGATCCTCCCATCTCGTCCTCCCCAACACTGGGATTATAGGCATGTGCCACCACATGTGGTTCTGGGGATGGCATTGCAGTAGCAAGTATGAGACTCAAGACCCTGCCTGCTTGGTGGGCACTTAGAATGGCGAGCTATCTCCCCAGCCCTTTCATAATTTAACAGTATGAGGGACAGGATCATTAGGATGATATGCCTAAAAAGAGAAAGAAACCAACGTTTTAATCAACGAGTAGTCTTTGCCACAAAAAGTCTTCAGAATATGCCATCATGCTCACCTTTTAAAAGACTCTCGAAGGCCATGCTTCTGCAAAGGGAAGGAGTAGCCCAAGAATGAGAAATCCTGCATTCAGAGACACAGGTGTTGTAGGACAGAGTCAGATAGCAAAGAAGTCCAGTCAAGGGCAAGGAAGAAGAGGTTTTTCAGTTGTCCTATGGTTGTGAGCTCCGTTTATCAATGTAATGAAGGTTGGTTCATAATTAACTATCCTCAGCAAATATCAGATTTCCTTCCACTCAGAGAAATTTCAACAGGAGGCTTGCCTTTCTCACCCTTGGGATACAAAGACACAATTTTCTTCTATTTTTCTTAATTTTTTTAATTGAAATTGTAACTCTTTTTGGTACATTTTGAGCTCTCCTACTGTACACTCTGAATGAGAGAGAATTCTTTTTTTCTGCACAAACCCAGCACACACCCTAGAAAGCCAAGAAAATTGGATTTAGTTCTGTAACATCCTGGAGATATAGGCTCTACTTAACATATTGAAGTTCTACCTTAATTTGTTTTCCGATTTGGCCTCCAAGGATTATTTATTTTCTGTGTAGATCATTGATACCTTCTAAGTAAAGGAAGAGTTATTTACAGGAGAAGAATCACTTTTAGTCTCTATTTGGCCTACTTATGGAAATTCAACAAGTGTTGTTTTTACCTCATTCTTTCAGTACAACTTTGCTATTTAATTACATATATTATGTATTATATACATATTTAATTATGTATATACTTAATTATATATATATGTATGTATATATATTACAAGTTTGCTATCTTCCATAACACTAACTAGAAAATGCTCTTCAATCCTTGCCCAGAGTTATTGCCTAAATGAAAAAAAAAAAACAAAAAACAAAAAACAGATGACTTCATCAGTGTACAATTTGTATTTTCAAGTAAAACGGATGTATTCAATGAAACTAGAATCATTTATAAAGACAATATTTCCCCAAATTATTTCCTTCCGTCCTCAAACAACATTCTTTCATAGTCTGCCATACAGTTTGGATTGGTGTATGCTACTGGCCACATAGACTGCGCTTCTGGCTGAAAATCATTAGATTTATCCTAGAACTAAGTTACTAGCATCATTCCTCCTAGACAGTAAAGACTGGGGAAAAGGAACCTGAATCAGGTTGGAGTTGAGTATTGGCATTGTGGGTTCACAGAAGGCAAGGATGGCCATTCTCCTTTACTTACCCAGGAGATACAGGAATGCTTCATTGATGAGGCCGTGTGTTCACAGGAGTGATGCAATTGCACGTGACCTACAAAGACTCTCTTGAGGCCAAGTTGTACTAGTTCACTTTTGTGGTTAAGCTATCACTCGAGCCAGACCTAAAATCCTGGTACCAGTGGCAATGTCGTCTCGACTTGTTATTTAAGAAAGCTGCTCCAGTGTACTATCCAAAACATACTAACAAATCACTACTGTTACCATTACAAATAATAATTCCTACCTCATAGAGTTGCAGTGAACATGCTAAGTTGCTTGGGTAAACCAATTTTTTCTCCTTTTCCCTTTGCCTCTAAAATAGAGAAAGAAAACTTTTGAGACACAGCCACAGATAAGAACTAACAATGCCCCATAGTTGACATGTTACATGAACAAAGCAAACAACAAAACTTTTGTTCTTAGTAGCAATAGCATGATATCATAGCATAGTCTAGCAAAAGGTATCATAGGGAAGTTGGCAACTAGAAGTAGGAATATGTTGCTAATAAAAACCTCAACAGTTGCATTGTTTAAGGAGTTGAAAGCAAGAAGCAAGAACATGGTATTGAGGATGAATAAATGGGGATTTGTGCTATCCAAGGGCATACATTTCAAACATTAATAAAATATTATCTATTATAATTTTCAAACCAGATCATGTATAAAGAAATTTTCTTTTATATAAAGATATGGGATGTTGGTATATTGATAATGTCAATTGGATATGCTTGAAAAAATAAAAATAAAACAAGAAATATATAAGCTCAAAAAGTTTGAAAGCAGAATTAATAGATATTAAAAAAAGCAAAAATTCTGGAACATGAAGACTGAAACATGATTTGCCTAAATTAGTAGAAAATAAAATAGAGCAATGCTTCACATAACAAGGTTTGGTCAAGGCACACTCATAATAAAAATAAAATAATAGTAGACTTAGCAAGCTTTTTGTTAGAGTTTCTAAATAAATTAGGATGAAATTGATTAAATCACTTTAAGCTCAGGGAAAAATGTCTAAGCATGCTGCCCATATGTAGAAATCTGCTACATATCTGGAAATAATTTAAAATATTATTATCTTAAGGTGGCTGTAATTAGGAGACAATAGTTTCAAGCATTTGGATTTCCAAAAAGTCTGCTGGCTTCAGTCCCTTTTCGAAGGAGATGTTTATTGTGTTACATTCTAGTCACAGTGTGTTGGCTATAGTGGTAGAAGATAACCTCTATCTTGGTCTACAGTAAGAAGCTTGTCATCTAATGTAAGAATGGGAAAGAAACAACAGAACATAGAAGTCAAATATTGTGACAAGCAAAGGGACTGAAAACAATCCTGTTATTGTTTTCAAATATCTTCTGTTTATAGAAAATGATTAATTCTCATTTGCTGACATTGGATATACAGCACCATATATGAAAATAACTCATTCTCCTACTCTGCTGAATAGCAAGGCTTGGTCATGGGTCTTGTTTGTTCAGTATTGCAAGACCAACAGGAAATTTTAGGAGCCACTTTATGACTAACTACTTTTTTTTTTCTTCTGTGCCTTGAATCTAAAACAGGGACTATAAATTCAGTGGGGTGCTTTAAAGTTGATATGTGAAACAGAATGTAAGACAACATATGACCAATACGTACAGGAACAAGCAAATCTTTGCTGCTGAAAGCCACAGAGACTACGAAATATTTGTTGTTGAAAAAACAATGTAATGAAAACTAATGTATAAAGAACTTAGAATAGTTCTTTTATTCCTCCTTTGATAAACTGTACTATTATTATAAACCTTTTGTTTAAACTACTGTGCTAGTTGAAACTGAACACCTTTTAAAAATATGAATTAATTAATTGATTAATTACTTAGTACAGAGTCTCAATATGCAGCTCAGAGTCATAGCGATCCTACTGTCTCAGCCTCCCCAGACATGGGATCAAGGAGTGTGTCACCAGACCTAGTTTTGGTCCCTGGCACAATGCACCCATCTGAGTCTGGCATGGCATGCAGTACCTGGTGTCAAATCTGTGTCCTTGAACTTGTGCGGCAGGTGCTTGGACTACTGAGCAAAGAGCTGAACACTTTCTGTGATTCACCAAAACTTTTGGTTATGAAGTACAACAGTTTCCAAGCAGATCATCTTAATAGAAAACATATTACATAATTTTTCAAACCAGGTCTATTGTTTTTATTGGGTAACTTACCATAACTAGCTGCTTGCAAGAAATGCGACTTCCAAATGTTGTGATACCAGAAAATCTTCACAGTTATGACAAACTATGTCTTTGATTTAGATCAGCTTAATTTTAGAAGCAATGGGATGAAATATTAAAAAAGACTAGTATGTGAACAGGCTGACTGACCAATAAGTTTACTTTGAAACCCCAGAAAGCTCATTTAAATTACATACCTATCATTAGGTAGTCAACAGTCATTCCATTATATTTATAAAGATCTGTCGAAAGTTTCCAACAAAAATATCATATAGATTAAAAAATAAAATTTCTGAATTTTAAAATTAAATTTAGGCATATGTTATGTGTTCAATTCTTACCATTGCAACATCTTGTCATAAGTACATTATGTTATGTGGATCAAAACCGCACATTCTAAAATCTTCAAAACATAAAAATATTGCAAAGAGCCATCCAAATAGCTCAGTGGATTAAAGCACCTACAAGCAGGTGCAGGGGCCAGGGGTTCAATTCCCAGGCCTGCCATGCCAGCCCCGCCCCCAGGGCTGCACTGAGATAGCAATTGAGACTGGGCCTGGTGGCACACACCCGTAATCCTAGCTCTTATGAGTCTGTAAACAGGCAGATCACTATCCCATCTAGTAATAAGACCCTGAATTGAACAACCTGTAGATGCTTCCCTAAAAAAAAAAAATATATATATGTATATATATATATATATATGTATATATATATATGTATATATATATTGCATATACATATTGTATATACATGTTGCATATATTGCATATATTGCATATACATTGCATATACATGTTGCATATACATATATATATATACATATATATATACATATATATATTACATGAATATTTTCTTTCCTAGAAAGGTTAAGAAAGTGCATAATCTTTATTGAATATGCTGGATAACTGAATTTCACTTATCTTCAAATTAGTAATTGATTAAAGAATAAAATATAATTATTAACCTCAACACTATTTATATTTGTTTTTTCATATATTTTATTCTTTATGGTTTCTGTTGCTCTTCTTGATTCAAGAATGTCATGATTGTTAATTCCTTTAATATAGTTACATGCATATAGAATTCTAAAGAAAAATATAATTCAAAAATTTAGTCTTATATACAAAAACTTATTTATGTCTAATATTACTTTTGGACAAGATAATATTGTTATCAGTATTTCATATTTTCAGTTTATGAAGCACAAATACATGCAAGTAAATGTCTGTGCATCTCATATGAAACACAAGACATAATCTCTGCTTTCAGGAAGCACAGAATCTAGCACAGATGATGAGCCACAGGACCACTGTTTCCTCCCTTGTGGCTGATCTACGTGGGCAGCCCTGCTTGTTATGAAACCTATTCCTAGTCACAGCCTGCACCTCTCATTCTCACTCACTTCCAGCAGCGGGGGGGGGGGGGTTCACTTCTGTCTCTACTGTTCCTTTGATGTTCTTCTCACCTACTTTAGCAGTCTTGTTGCTAAACCCGGTACTTACTAACTCTTGTCCTTGAACTATTGGCTACTATTGACCATTTGCTCTCACCATGCCTTGAGCCTTGCTCATATCCTACTCTGCATCTTCTCTTCCTTTTCTTTTCAACTTCTCATGCACAGGCATTCCTGAGGCTGTTGTGTTCCTTCTTCATTTCTCATACATCATTACCCATCTTACAGTCCACTTTTGTACTTATTTACTAACGACTCTCAAATAAATATTAGCTATGCAAATCTCTTTCTGATGTCTATACGCAGATCCCTATTTGAATGACCCCAGGCATCTCAAGCTACAAATGTAAGAACGAGGTCACTTTAAAATGTCGTATGGGGCTGTGATACTCTTGATTCTAATTTTAATTCCAAGAAAATATCATGCTTTCTTTTTCCCAGGTCCTTTGCTATGCCCAGTACCACTGAACTTTTCTGACCCATTCTGCCTTAGTCTGTTTACCAAGTTGAGTTCTTCCACAATCCTTACCTTGATTCCAATGTATGAATTTGAGACTCTTCATTGCTATCATAGAACCCTATGTCCCACACTAGATTCAGAACCTTCTAAGGACAAATACTGTATCTTTGTATTCTTATTTGCATCTGAAAGATATCTAAGAGTAGCTGGGTTCTAGGAACTGTTCCACCATATACAATACATGCACCAAGGAGCTGAGGACTGAGACTCCAGAGCAAACCACAAGGGTCTTCCTTCTTCCTGGGTAACTTTGGACAAACTACCGAAAGTCTTGGTTTCAAGATTGTAAGAATCATAGCAGTTTGTGGTGTGTGTGTGCGTGTGTGTGTGTGTGTGTGTGTGTGTGTGTGTGTGTGTGTGTGTGTGTGTGTGTGTGAGAGAGAGAGAGAGAGAGAGAGAGAGAGAGAGAGAGAGAGAGAGAGTGCTAGCTGGGAGTATTAAATCAGATGTTCTGTGAAAAATGTGCAAAATCAATACCTAACACAAGAATTTCTAAAGTTTAACTATTATTTTTCACTCTAAAATCATTTGTATTGTGTCTAGTCTATCCTAGCCTTTCAAAAATTCACTAAAAATATCTTTAACCTGGGGGTGCACATTAGAATTCTACAGTTTGAGTAGACAGTAGAAGAGAATCTGACTATATTTTTAACTAGACACCTTATAATGCTCAAAGAGCAGGGAAGCATCAATTCAAATTCTCTGTACTTCCTTGCATAAGTCTTCTAATTGTCTTGATCATTACATACAGTTAAAAAGAAAGATGTGTGCTGGATTTTCAGCAGTTGCACTTTAAAAATGTTTTTCCCCACAGCCTCTCCAGCATTAGTTATTGGCTGACTTCTTGATGTTAGCCATTGTTTTTCAGGTGAGATAAAATCTCAGTGTTGTTTTAACCTGTATTTCTTGAATGACCAACGATGTTGAATATTCCTTCATATATTTACTTGCCATTTGTATTTCTTCCTCTACGAAGTGTGCATTGATCTCAGATGGCCATTTTAGTATTGGGTCTTTGAGTTTGGGGGACTGATTCCTTTCTATTCTTTGTATGCTCTAGATACAAGGCTTTTGTCTGAGGGACAGTCAGCTATAATTTTTTCCCAGTTTGTAAGTTTTCATTTTAATCTGTTGGAGATTTGCTTTGAAGTGCAGAAATTTTTCAAAAAGGTGAAACCTCAGTTGTTGATTCTTTGAAGTATTTCCTGTGCCATTTGATTTTTGTTCACGAACTCTCTACCTACTCCTATGTCTTTAAGATTTATACTTACACTTTCCTCAGGAAGATTTAGTATATCTGTTTCAATACTTAAATATTTGATCCATTTTAACTCTAGCTTTGTGCATGGGGATAGGCATGGGTCTAGTTTTAGCCTTCAGCATGAGGAAAGTCAATTTTTCCAGCACCATTTATAAAAGAGGCAATCTTTTTCACAGTGAGCCTGTTCGGCTCCTTTATCAAAGATAAGATGTCTCAGTGTGTTTGCAGTTGTGTCTGAATCTTCTATTCTATTCCACTGATCCTCAAGTCTGTCTCTACATCTGTACCATGCTGATTTTGTTACAGTAGCTGTATAGTATAAATTCAAGTCAAGGATTCTGAAACATCCTGCTTTTCCTTTATTTCCCAGGATTGGTTTTGATACTCTGGGTCTCTTCTGGTTCCAAACAAATTTGAGGAAAGTTTACTCTAGCTCTGTGAGGTATACTAATGGAATTTAAATTGAGATTACATTGAATTTTTATAGCAATTTGGGGATTATGGCCATTTTCGCAATGTTTGTTCTTCCTATCCAGGAAAAGGAACCCTTCTGCACTGTTGCTGTGAGCACAGACTGATATAACCACTATGAAAATCAGTGTGGAGATTCCTTAAAAAGCTAGGGTTGGAGGTCCCATTCAAGCAAGCTATTATTCCATAGCTGATATTTTTCCAGAAGAACTAAAATCTTATACCACAGTGATATATTTGCAACAGCACAATTTGTTATAGTTAAATGATGGGAACAACCAAGAGCCAATCAACTGAGCAAAGGATAAATAAGATGTGATATTTTTAAACAATGAAGTATTATTGAGCTATAGAGCAGGATAAACTTAAATCTTCTGTTGGTAAATAGATGCAACTAGAGAACTACTCTTAAGTGAACGAAATCAGACTCACATGTGCCAACATCATATTGTCTCCTTAGTGTGAGAACCTGAAAGAGAAAAATGGAATCCGAAAGGTACAATAGACACTGGTAAAACGGAATGAACTTACTGAAAAAGAGTTACTGAGTTGAGGAGGAATGGAGAGGGAGTAGGGGAAAGAGATTTATACATGTATAAGCAAGACAGTTTGGACAACTGTACTATGTATTTCTGTGGATCAATGGAAAGAAGCAGATAATGTTTTAATTTTTTATCTCCTTTTTGTCTTCTTAATTTCTCATACATTTCTTTCTTTTTTCTTTCTTCTTCAAATTGTACATGCATATATCTTATATTATGAATAACTGCTTAGAAGACAATACTATGTATTATAACAAATACTATGAATTTCTTATTACTTTCTTAAGTGAAAATCTGAATCCTTTGTAAATTTTTCTGTTTTAATTCTAATTTGAACTGTTTAAAAAATTAAAAAATTAAAAATTAAGAAAAAAATGTGAAAATCTAAATCAAATATTTATATTTCCTTTTGGTTATTTATTAAAAACTTTCAGCTAAATTAAATATTCATAGGAATATCATAAAAAGAATATGGCACAAAGTAAAAATGTAGAACATGCACAGACACACGGACACACACACACACACACACACACACACACATGCACGCATGCACGCACACGCACAAAATGCTTTCTTCCAGTTGAATAGTCCAGAGATAAAGCAGGAGTTCTCACTTAGACTTTAAGTAAAGGCCATGCATTCCCTATGGCTTTGGCTCTGAACGATCCCTTTGGGAATCTGATACTTTGCTAAGCAATTGATTTTTTATGATTCATATTCTGTTCTTGCTTCAGCACACAGCAAGATGACTTGGGGAAATTGACAGGGCAAGATATCAGCATTTTTACACCTTTGTCTAAAATGGGGGTTCTCAACCTTTCTAATGCCGTGACCCTGCAATACAGTTCCTCATGTTGCAGTGACCACAAACCAAAAAATAATTTTGGTGGCTACTTCAAAACTCTAATTTTGTTACAGTTACAATTCGGAATGTAAAGACCTGATATGCATTATGTGTTCTCATTGCTATAAATCACACATAATTTAAACATAGTGATTAATCATAAAACAGTATTTAATTATATGTTGAGAAATATTTATTACTAATTCCGATAAATAACATTCCACCATGGCATAGCATGGATTTAAAAATAACAACAATTCCAAATAAATAACATTTTCCGATGGCTTTAGGTGACCCCTGTGTTTTAGTCATTCGACACCCGCCGGGGTCATGACCCACAGGTTGAGAACCGCTGGTCTAAAATATAATTCTAAGTAGAAAGCTAGTAATTACATTCCTAGAAAGGTATCCACCTGGGGCCACAGTAGAAATGGCAGATACACTTGGCTTTGTCTGTCCCACATATAGGCTACAAAAGTGACCCAGAGTTGACACCATTGCAAGAACTTGTACAGAGAAATGTGCACAGATAGAGAGGTCAATGGGAATAATGAAGTCAGGAAATGCTTCGAAGCAGGAAATATTCATGATTTCTGTAGATTCAAGAATACACAAATGCTCTCAGGGGAGCTTTATACAAAACCTTACAAAGGTTAAAGAGCAAGACAAAGTTGAGGAAATAAAAGTCATTCTAAATGTCTTCCTGGCCAACTGCAGTGAAGGACTGGCTGTTGGTGACACTGTTGGAAGAATAAGCTACATGGGCTTCGGCTGGTCTTTATCCTATAAGGGATAGAAAAGGCAGCAGAGAGGTTGAAGCAGCTCTTTTGCAGATTCAGTGTGATCTTTCAAAGAGAACGTGGTTTGTGAAGGGAAGTACATTTTTCCCAGGATGAAATTTGCTTCCTGAGTATGAGTTGAACACCGAATATATAAGGCTGGCCTTTCCTTAGAGGAAAGATAAATATGTTAATTTATGTTGCCATAATCACAAGCAAATGACTTGAAGACAGGATACTCTAAACACAATTCTATTTTCAACACCCCTCTTGAGGTTTGGGGTTTTGCAAGGGGAACAATACAATACAGGACACATTTTTAGAACATTATTTTATAATGGATAACCCAAATAATCATATACAATGACTGCAGGAAATCTTTCCACATACTAAGGACCAAATACTCCAGATGAGGGCCTTGATCCCACAGCAATGTCCTGCATGAATCCAGCTGAAGATCCAGAGGCTATAACACTGCCTCCCTCAAGTCCAACTGGAGGCCCATGACAGCGCCTCAGTCAGGCCCACTTCAGACCCACTTCATGGATCTGCACTGGAAAAACCCAAAGGTCAGTGGTAGAAGCTAGAAAGTCTGTACCAGGTCATGAAGAATCTGTGGCAGCAGGCTGAGAGATCTACACTGGAGCCAGGTAAAGATGCTCAAGGTAGGGACCACAGCTGCCTTGAAAAGTATCACAGTCATCCTCAGTGACAATGATGTCCTAAGCTCCTCCAAAGATGAGGAAAGCTGAGTTCCCATCAAGAAAGACAACAGAACAAACTTCTCCAGGAGGCTGAGCAGTGCATCATCTTCCCCCTAGGAACTAGGAAGCTATGCTGAAGTTGAGAACCAGAGCTCCCCCAAAATGAAACGTAGCAATTCTAAGTGACAACAAGGTTCTGAGCTCCTCCTCCTTCTCCTCCTCTTCATTCTCCTCCTCCTCCTCCTCCTCCTCCTCCTCTTCCTCCTCCTCCTCCTCCTCCTCTTCCTCCTCCAAGGACAATCAAGCTCATCAGGAAAGCCAGCATGATGAGGTGTCCAAGCAGAATATCCCAAGAGAACCAGCAGCTTCCAACAGCTCGCCAACAATTTCCAGTTTCCCTAACAGCCTCCCAACACTTCCTCTAGTCATGCCTCTAAGGCTGCCTACAATCCTCCAGAGGGCCTCCCACATCCAGCACCATGGTCGTTCAGTCCAGCTATGTGCAACAAGTTGACTACCAGCTAGCAATTCACCACAGTCCCTAGAAATGAAACACATCTACCTAGCAAAACATGAACATTTTCAAGTCAGTAAAATTAGAAATGAGCTCATGTTTAAGTTAAACTTTATAATCTTTTTTATGTGGGTTTCAGAAAATCTAGTAGATTTAATAAAATAAAATGTCCCAGACACCTGGTATAATTAAACTAGTGAACCAAGTGATACAAATATCTCTGACTGAAGATATGTTTGATGCCTAGCCAAAAATACTACAGATTCCGTAGCTCCAGAATTTGAATTAAGTATAAGAGCTGAAGTGTGCACAGCACAGAAATATGATATATTATTTCTTGTGGGTCAGAAAATGTTACAGCCTTACTTTTTAAGGTGTAAGAATGCATGTCCCTCTGTGGCTTTTTAAATACCTCAACTTTATGTACCTCCTACATGTATCCTGTGAAACACCCAGAGGAAACTAGCACTTATACATGAGCTAAAAATTAGCAAACTCAGTAGTGGAGATAACAAGAAAGAACAAGGAAGCCTTCAAATACTTTCCCACTTACTAGGATAAATTAGTTGAATCTAAGTTATCTTTTACTTTGAAAGAAATTTCTCACAGATTTCCACACTAGTTCCTTGTAAATGATTCATGAATGTTAAATCTCCATTGTCTCAAAATGCCATCCTTTATTCACTCAAGGATGTTTAACTCTAGCTCAGAAATAGGTAGGTGATAAAGATGTCCTGAGAACATATTGTTACAAGATTCTTAAATCTATTTAAAAGCTATCTTTTTGTGAGCTAGCAGCGCAGCTCAATGAATGGAAGAGGGTTTACCCCTCTTGTCTAAGGTCCTTGGTTTCATTTTCAGTACTGGGGCCAGTGGGTATTGTTCCCTGAAGCTGAAGCATGGTGATAGGAGCTGCAGAGGTTCATATTATTAGGTGCTTTTAGCTTACAACTGTTGCACACTGTGACTCTCCCTCAAATGCGCTGTTTCCATAGCAACTACCGTATCATTTGATCCTAAAGCTATTTTTAAGACACAGATAAGTTTCTTAAGGAAATATATCAGCCTCTCAAGGTATATTTCCTCCCTAAATCAACTCTGCTCCCAGTGATACCAGCAAGAGAACATTTTGACCAAAATAAAATAAGATGGGTTTGAGCAAGTACATTCATGTATATTCTACTGAGTATACAGTTTACCAAAAGTAGGACAAATACTATAAAAGCAGTACAAATTTGTTTCAAGTATTTTCACTTTTTCATATTTACTTGACACTTTGAGATACAATTAGTGCGTATTTTAACATATAAAATTTGATAAGTTGGACATATAAAAACCACTGTCAAACTATGTCCGTACATGAAGTCTGTAAATCTGAAGCTTGACCAGAAGTGCATGATGGTGTATGTCTTTAATTCCAGCTCTCTGGAGGCTAAGGAGGAGAATCAGTCTGAGCTCAAGACTAGCCTAGGTCACATCGTGAGTTCAAGGCCAGCCTGAACTACATAGCGTGACTCTGTCTCAAACAAACAAGCAAGCAAACAAACAAACAACCCAAACCATTAAACTTGCCACTCCCTTTTTCTTTTTCGAAATCTTCCAACAGTTCCCAGAAAATCTACTAGGTTGTTTTATAATACTACCAATTTTTTTTTTTTACAATTTCTAGAAATTTCAGTGGATGAAATAATGCAGTATATAACTGATTATGTTTCACTCAACATAGTTCTGAGATTCTCCCATGTTTCCGTGTGTCAATAGTTCATTCTGTCATTTTTGTGTAGTAGCCCACTTTATGTAAAGACCACGACCATTATATTTTTACCTTTCATTTGTTGATGTGTATTTGTGCTATTTGTCATTTGGGAGCATTACAAATAAAGTGGCCATGAACATTCATATGCAATCTTTCATATGGATGTTTGTATTCATTTTTCTTAAGTAATTAATTACCTATGAATGAATGTCTGAATACTTGGTAGATATATCTGGATTTTTAAGAAAACTTTTTTCTCATTTATCCCATTTAATTTGCTTCATTTTACATTCCCAGTAGAGTATATGAGAATGCCTATTGCTACTTTTGTCCAAACTTAGTACAATCAAACATTTTCATTTTGGCCGTGCTACTATGTATGTGCTAAAACACCCTTTTTCCTCTTTTGTGTTTTGAGTGACCAATGGTGTTGACGATATTGTCATGTGTTCATTTGTCATGCAAAGATATTCTTTAATAAACTAAATACTTTCACATTTTTAAAATGAGTTATTTATTTGCATATTGTTCAATTCTGGGAGTTCTTTACGTGGAAATACTTTGTCAAATAAATAACTTCGAAGTATTTTGGGACAACCTAATTCTTCCATTATCTTCATGATTTTGTCCAAAGTACAGAAAGTTTTCTCTTTTAATGTGAAAAAAAGCTACCCGTTTTTTATTTATGGATCACTGTTTCAAAGTTTTATCTAAGAAATCTTTGCCGAATCCAAGGACAATTCTTTTCTTCTTTGTTTTCCACAGAAGTTTTAAAGTTTTAGGTATTATAGTGAGACTTGTAATGGATTTAATTTTTGTGTTTAATGATATGAATTTATCTCCAAATCTTGCTTTAGTAGATTCTCACAAATGGTTATATTATATTTTCACTTCTATTCAATCGAAATTTCCCTTTTAAGATGCTCCTCTGCATTTTTCTCTGATTTTTCAATGTTCTTGATATTAAAAGTATTTCAGATGATTGCATTTCCTGAATGAATCAACACCTTTCCTCTTAAGATAAACTTCTTTATTCTTACTTTGGAATCTATTTTGCCTAACATTAGTACAAATACTTCAGCTTTCTCTTGAGTCTCTCTCCTGATTCTTTTATTCTTATGTTATGTTTGGCTTTACATTTCAAGTGGCTTCTTGTGGGCGTCATACATGCAAAGTCCAGGCAAGTTCTCTACTTCATTTCCCCAGGTCAAAATCAACATGTGGATCACGCTGGGGTCTGACGTGGAGGCCTTCTGAAGAACATTGCTTCCATATGAGAGTGAGTTTGGGCCAGGCTGGCCTTGTTGTAGATGAGGTCCCCACTTCTCGGCTGGCTCTCATCCAGGACCATCTTTCAGCTTCTACAGGACCCTTGGCCTCCAGATTCCTTACCTATGATTCTTCAAGTCAGCTCTTGACTTTTCTGCAATGCTTTGAGCCTCTCTAATTCCCATCAGAAAAATCTCTATATTGACTTCAATAATCAGATTAAGGTAAAGCCCATTTCTTACAATTTCACATAAATCATTGCCTGGCATTTCATTATGTTCACAGTCATGGGATTAGGAAAGGAAGGCATGCAAGTTCTAATATTTGACTACAACCACTACTAATAGGAACGTTAATGTAGCCAGGCATAAATCTATGATTTTTTTTTTTTTTTTTTTGTGTGTGTGTGTGGTATGGGGATTGCTTTTCACTTGTTTATTTATTTTTTCATTTTTTATTACTTTTAATAAGAAAAAACAATGAGACAGTTTCACAACACATTAGTAAGGCAGCCACAATAATTAATGCAATGCACATTGTTGTCTTCATAGTAGTTGTTCTGAGTACAAAATACAGACATAACTTTTTTACACACTATTGGTGCAAATATTTCCTCCCGTTGAACTAACAGAAAGTAGTTGTAAACATAGTTCAATATTCCATAATAGTAGTGAGTTATCAGCAGAAGTGGCAATGTTGGAAGCTATTGACTTGAGCCTTTTACAGCTCAGCATAGTAATCTGGCTTTAGTTTTTATGCCTCGTGGTTAAACTTTTCTGCAGGATGGTTAAGGTCAAGTGAAAACAAGACCTATATAACAAAACATGTAATTTTTGTATCTGACAAGGTTATTCAAATCCCATCAGGATTTACCTTGAAACCAATAGAGTATTTTGTAGAACATTTGTCAGTGTCAGCTGTCCAGATGAGTCACAGCCATTGCTTGATCAGGTTGCTCTCTGTGAAAGCCTGAGAAAATGTTTTTTTCTAGGTGACTCTCCTTAGGCACACTGTGCATTATCAGTCCCTTTCCTCTGTGGCCCTGTAATCTCCATGAACAGAATTTGGGACACCACTGATTGAACTCAGGACTCTGTTCTTGCCCAGCAAGCACTTATTCTATGGAGTTATCTCCCCAGCCTGTGATTTTATGATTATACTCTATTTTGAAACAAAAAGTTTTATCCTCTGGATTGAGCACATTTTTGTTATTCACTTTAACTGTTTTATTCAACTTCAGCTATAACTTTTTGTTTTCATATTCCAATGTTGTTTTACTATTCATAGCTTATGTCACCTACCACCAAGTGATAACCTAAGGTGTGATCTAAATATGTGATGAATGCATAGGTTTAAAAATATTTCAATAAGACAAATTACTATTGCTCTTCCTCAAAACGTTTCCTCTTGCACCCCAAACATGCTTATTCCATTACTATTGCCACTTTCGTAAGCAGTCCTGCGGTCCTCTTCTGCGCACGTCCTTAGAAGACATGATGAGAATATGGAGGATGCCGCTGTGAGTGCCGCTAACTGAGAAGTCAGACGTGAATCTCTCCCGTGCTTCCTCATGCATCCATTCACGAGACTTCGTACTGCGAGCCTCTGCTGTACCCCAAGGTAAAAGCTTTTGACCTGATTCAGGACAGCAAGGAGGCACAAAAGCTCAACCAAAGGCACCTGTGAAAGAAGACGTCCCAAAACTGGTAAGAAGTATAGGATAAGTGAGTTCAAGGTATCTTGAGGGGGATTCATAGCAATATGTCTTAAAATCAGGCTTCTTAAATTTAAGCACTCATCCTAGTTTCTATCGCATCTCAGATTTATAATGTAAGGACTTTTACTATAGTATAATTGTATTTCTTCTTTCTGGGATATATATTCTTTTTGCCATATAGTTTACTTCTATGTGATATATATATATATATATATATATATATATATATATATATAATTTGATCCAAGGTCTCACTATACAGCTTGTACTCATAGTGGTCCTCCTGTTTTCAGCCTCCCCAGAGCTGGGGTTACAAGTGTGTACCACCACGCCTGGTCTCCACCACCAGCTCAGTGCAACTGGGTGCAGGGCCAGCACAGCATGCGGTACCAGGAATTGAACCCCAGTCCCTGCACTTGTCTAACCAGGTGCTTAGTCCGCGGAACTATCTTGCTGACTCTATAATGATATATTTAAAAAGCTTTCACCTTTACTCACAGACAACATTTTGAGGCTTCTTTGGTCTTGTACGTGAACTTATGCTTTTATCTAGCAACATTTTTCTGCTTGCATTTACCTTTAACATTTCTCATAGTGTGATTCAGATGGAGATGTGTCCTTTCAGGTCCTAGAGTCTGAAACAGTTGTTATATCATCTTCATTTTTTAAAAATATGTGTTCTACAGGCACACATTTAAAAATCTTTTTCCTCCTGTACTTTAAAGGTTATCTTACTGCCTGTACCTTGGATTCTCTTTGTCTCAGAAAGAATATTTTGTCGTTCTTAACCTTTTTTTTTTCCTCCCCTTTGTACATAATGTGCCTTTTCCTTTCTGACTGCTTTTATAATTTTTTTTTTTTTAGTTCACTGTTTTGATTGGCTTGGTGTTAATGTGCTTTCCTATAATCCCTACAGCATTCTTTGTCCTTTAAGGGTTTGATGTTTCCTTCCTTCCTTCCTTCCTTCCTTCCTTCCTTCCTTCCTTCCTTCCTTCCTTTCATTCATTTTATTTCCTTTTTTCCCAGTGCCTCTAAGGATCAACCCTAAGTGCAGTGCACCACCAAACCACATCAGACACTCTTTTTATTTTTGTTTTGAGACAGAGTTTCACTCAATTTTCTCCACTGACTCCAAATTTAGAATCCTCCTACCTCAGCTTTCCCAGTAGCTGAGGTTACAGATGTGTACCACTGTGCCCAGCAAATGAGCTTCTAAAACAGTATGTTTTGCTTCATCAAATTTAGAAAATGTTTGGCCATTTTCTCACTGAAAATTTTCCTTATTACAACCTTTCAAAGATTCTAATTATATTTTGTGTTGTGTGAAATTGTTCCAGAGCTGTCTTCAATTTTCTCCATGCCTATGGAATTCATTTAGGTACTTTACATTGCTTTTTTCTTCTAAAATGTCTAATATATCACTAAACTAATCAATTTATATAATGTAGATATAGATATAGATTTAGATATAGATATATGTGTGTGTATAGATACATATATAATCCATTTTTACTTGGCATAGTATATCTTTGCTTCAGTTTTTGAATATTTAGACTATGGTTATAACAAATGTTCTGAACTTATTTGCCAAATTCTGAGCCAGTTTTAACTCACTGATTTTTACCTCATTATGGGTTTCATTTGCCAAGTTCTTACCATGCCTATACTTCTAATTAATGTCTAATTTTGTGATATTGTTGAATTCTAGTAAATATTTGAGTTTTGTTTCTGGCATACAGTTAACTACTGGGAAACAATTCACCATTACTTTTATGATTTTTCAAGTGGAATCTACAGAGTAATAAGGGTTAACAAGTCCCCACTATTGGCGCACGCCTGTAATCCCAGCACTTGGGAGGCTGAGGCAGGAAGATTGATGCAAGTTCGAGACCAGCCTGGGCTACAAAAATGAGCTCAAGGCCAGCCTGAACTGCACAGCGAGACCCTGTCTCAAAAAGACAAAAAAAAAAAAAAAAAAAAAAAAAAAAAAAAAAAAAAAAAAAAAAAAAAAAAAAAAAAAAAAAAAAAAAAAAAAAAAAAAAAAAAAAAAAAAAAAAAAAAAAAAAAAAAAGTCCCACTATTGAAGCAAGACCTTTGAACTCTTCTCAATGTCTTGTGAATATTCTTTTACCATGTTCAGTGCTTTTGGTGCTTTTCTTTTTATTTTTGTAGAAACAGCTATTATGTGCAGCCCTGTTGGGGCTCCTGCACTTTTCTCTTTAGCTGTTTCACCTGGCTCTTTACTAAGTCTTAATTTTCTCATATATGTGCAGCTCTGTAGTACAGCGGAGGCAGTGCCTTTGTTTCTCTGTGTCTTTGACTGTCTCTCTCTGTCTCGGTCTCTCTGTCTCTCTCTCTGTCTCTGTCTCTCTGTCTCTGTCTCTGTCTCTCTGTCTCTGTCTCTCTCTCTCCTCTCCTCTCCTTTCCTCCTTCTTCTGTTCTTCTTCTCCCTCTCTTCTCTACTTTCTCCTCTCCTCCTTCTCTCTCTCTCCTCTATTCTCTCCCTTCCTTCTCCTTTTTCCTCTCTCTCTCTTGCTCTCTCTCTCTCTCTCACTAAGTCTCTGCTCAGCTCCATCTCTCTGTCTCTGTCTCTCCCCCCCTTTCTTCCTCTCCTTCTCCCCTAAGGTCTCAGTGTGGCTCAGTGTGGGGTCACCTGCTCTGGCCACCATTGGGAAACTCAGCAACCACATTAATGTTTGTAGCCTTCTTTATTTCCAGTCTCTTGGGTTTCAATATTCTTAGAAGCCTGAAATCCAGTATCTTGAAAAGTACCTCATATTTTGTCTATTTTTAAAGACTGCTTCAGGCAGAAGAATAATCCCAGTCCCTTATTCTATCTTGTCTGTAAAAGGCCAACTAATTACAAGGGATAATAGAAAAATACAGGGAATGTTAAGATTTTAAAATACATATTATAAGGGCTGGCCAAATAGCTCATTGGATTAAAGCACCTACTTAGACAGATGCAGGGTCCAGGGATCAATCTTCGGCGTGCTGTGCTGGCCTTGCCCCAGGGTGCACTGAGACTGTGACTGAGGCTGAGCCTGGTGTTGTGTTCCTGTAATCCCAGCGCTTCGGAGGCTGAAAACAGAAGGATCACTACGAATCCAATCTGTGTAGTGAGACACCGTAGACCGTGTATTAAATATATAAAAAGTAAAAAACAAGTAAAATATGTGTTGTAGTAAAAGAAATACTGCCAAGAGTGATGGGTCAGTGTGTTTAAAGCCAGGGAGAGGGTTTTGAGTGGAATTAATGACAATGTGTCTTTCATTGTAGTAATTTTTCTTAAATTTAAACATTCAATACATTTTATCACAGCTGCTGCATATTTTGACTCCAATGTCATTAACTCTTCAAGGTAAGAGGCACATATGTGCTACTAAAAAGATGACTTA
The DNA here is from genome assembly GCA_004027025.1 of Myocastor coypus. NCBI lineage: Eukaryota > Metazoa > Chordata > Mammalia > Rodentia > Myocastoridae > Myocastor > Myocastor coypus. The sequence goes on from PVJA010010254.1 coordinate 46,810, forward strand.
AATGAATAATTAAAATGTTAATATTCATAGCCATTGCCTTGACTATGATGATTAGAATTTGTGTCTGCTCAAATCAAGTGCAACTCTCAAATGTTACCTTAGAGTAACCTCATGGCTGAGATTCTACTGGTTTTGACAGTTACTATTAATCATAGATAGAAAAGTTGTGAACTGTAAATTCCAGTCCTTATATTTTGAATAATAGCCATATCTTACAGGTATTCCAAAAACAGTTTATGAAGACAGAAGTGGATATTCGTAGATTCAAGTTCTGAATCTCATTACACTTGGGCACAAATATTCATCCTAAGAATGATAAAACTGTGCTTATCTATCTAGTAAAGAGAGTATAAAAAAAAAAAACTCACCTTTTTTAGGTACTTACGATTTCGCCATAATTTACATATTTTTTATTATTTATGGACATTTGGATTCTTCCTAGGTTTAGCTATTAAATATGTTATAATGTATATTCCTGTACATGTTTCTTTGTGCACTGCAGCTCATGTCAACAGGTACCATATGTAGGAATATAATTCCTGGGTCACACCCTGCAGGTATCTTAACATAATGTCAAAAAAAGGTTTCCGCAATTTATAGACATCATCAGCAAATAGGTTTATTTTTGCTTCTCACACATATTTACACTTTGTGTTTTTCCATTTTCAGATTTTTACAAAGCCAAAGAAGTGAGAAAGTTTATACTTATTCTATGTTTCGTTTCATTTCTTTTCTTTTTTTTTTTTTTTAAATCTATTCATTGCAGTAGCTCATTTTTAATTGGATCTTTTATTATTTTGGGGGTTTTGTACATATTCTAGATATTAGTCCTTTGTCCAAGAGTAGCTGCCAAATATTCTTTTCATTTTGCAGTTTGTCTCACTAGTTTTTTTATGGTTTTCTTTGCTGAAGAGAAGCTTTTCTGTTTGATTTAGTCCCAACCATTGATACTAGAAATTATTGATTGTCGACTGGAGTTCTGTTTAAAAGCTCTTTAATCCATGCTAATGACCTCCAGAATTTTACCTATTTATCTTTCTAAAGATTAGTGTCTCTGTCTGAATATGTCAGTCTTTTGTCCATTTTGGTTTTTATTCTAGTATGAAGGAAGAATTATGGAGCTAGATTCATTCTTCTTCATACATAGAGGGGTTTTCTGCCAGAATTTTTAAAGCTGTTGTCCCTCCATTAAACAGATTATTTTCATTTACCAAATGTCAGGTGGTTGACTGTGGTAGGAATTGCTTCTATGTCCTTTGTTATGTTCCATTAATTCACATGTCCGTTTTGTTCCAATAACATGCTCCTTCATTACTTTAGTTTTATAATACGTAGCTTGATGCTCTCCCCCAAAGCTTTTTAAAATTGTACTTCAGCATATAAACATTGGTTGAAGGGGGTTAGTGACACAACTCAGCTGGCTGAGGGCCTGCAGGAGCAGGGATGGAGGCCAGACCCCTGGCTACCGCACCCACAGCACCGCGTACCACACCAGCTCCTCTCTGGGGAGCACTGAGTCTGTGCTCGAGTCCAGCAGTGGTAGCGCATGCCTGTAATCCCATCGGTGGAGCTGCTCAGACAGGAGGGTCACTATGAGTTCAAACTGTGTAGGGAGAGACTGCACCAAGTAAATTATAAAAAAAGAAAAAAGGAAAAAAAGATTGGGTGAAGAGACACTGTAACAGTTTCTAGAACACCAGTTCTTAAAATAGACTGCCACATTCCACTCGGAGCTCTGTATTAGCTCTGCAGCAGAGCTGGGGCTTCCTCCATAGACGTCTTCTCCCTTGGAATAGTGGAGCACTCCAAGGCCTGTGAGGGGGTCCTACGGTCAACTGTGTAATGTAACAAGGGCTGCAATAGTTTTATTTTTTTACATATATTTTTGGCCTCCTAGTATTTTATTTTATTTAAATTTTTATTTTTTAACCTTCAAATTCCATGTTTATTACAAGGTCAATGGTGATTCTTTGTTTCATTTATTTTCTTAATGTGTCTATAATATTCTTACCTTTATGTGCTGTGAATCCAAAGTTGATGAATACACTATAACCTCTAGGTACCTTAGAGGAAGTAACAGAATGATAGAATGATAGCATTAGTATGAGATATAATAAATAAATTCAGGTGTGCACTAAAATGTTGGCATGAAAACAATATATAGTATCCACAGTCATGCTGTACCTATAGCAATATATAAGATGATTACTAATAGCACTCAGTTGGACGGTAACAGCTCTTAATTTTGCCCTATGTTTAAGGCTCATGACTGGGTTAAATAAATGTATCTGAAAATTTTATGTATGCCAACTTGCATGTGTGTGTGTGTGTGTGTGTGTGTGTGTGTAGGTAGAGAGAGACAGAAAGATGTTTCTAAGAGTAAGTAGGGATCTTGTACTCTGAACAACTACTATGAAGACAAAAATATTCAATGTATTAATTATTGTAATTGTCCTAATAGCCTGTTTGAAACTGTCACATTGTTATTTCTCTCATTAAAATTAATAAAATTAAGAGAACAACGACAACAAAAAGAGTAAGTAGGGAGTCTAAAGACTATGTTCAACTTGTTGAAAGTCCTCTTCAGGAGATTTGCACTAGAATTTATGAGCGAGATCAGATAACTATTTTAACAACAACAACAATAACAACAAGATAGTAAATACTTTAGTTTTGGTGGGGCAGAAAGTCTCAATCTCACTCAACTTTGCTCTTGAGGTATAAAAGCAACTACAGGCTATGTGTAAACAAATGGGTGTTTCTGTATTTCAGTTGCACTTGAGTTACTGAAACAGTATGGAGGCTTAACTCGGTCCAAGATCTGTCTATAGCTTGAACACCTCTGATCTAAGGTGTGACAACTTATCCAAGAGGCAGATAGTCCATGGAGAGTCTATTAGTTTAAGTAAGTGTCACTTATTTTACACTTGAATGTAAATGAATTCAAAAGCAGATTATGACAGAGAGGAGAGACGAAGGAGAAAGCAGGATAAAGATAAACCTTGGCCTTATCTGAAATTGACCCAGGGCCAGCAGACACAGTGAAATTTTCTGTTTCCAAAACTAACAAATAATTGTGTGCGATGCCAGCGTGCAGGAAGGAAAGCCCAGCATCTAAACTAGTGAAAGAAGATAGTAGGAAGTTTTGCCCCATTGGCCAAAAATGTTCGTGAAAATCATATCCCTGAAAAGCTAAGCATGCAGAGTTTTTATTTTGTATTTACCAACTGAGAGTCTCTTAGTCCTTTCCCATTAGAAAACGTAGACTAGTATGCCAGACTGTTAAATATGAATGTTGCTCAAAGATAGTAATAGAAAAGCTCATCATTTTCAGCTTATGGGAATGGACTCGATCTATGCACCATTAGCATTTCAATGGAAACAGTAGAATCTTCCTCTCTTATAATATTCCCAATGAATAATTAGAAAATTAGAAAAAAATCGTTTCATGATATTTGATATTTTGAGAGTTAAACCCAATTAAAAGCCAAGTAGGTGCCTGCCAAGCATTATCCCTGACCATACTGTGAGGCACACAATGTAATTATCACCCTATTTTATAGATGAAGAAACTGAGCCTGGGGAAATCAAGCAACTTATTGACACAAAGCTGGCAAGTTCTGGAGATCAATATAAACAAATACAGTTACCATGATTAAACAGGACACTGTTCTGCCAGGTATCCTGAGGACACTACATCACTTAGCACTCTTTGTCTCTTCCCTGCTCAACTAGTATATTTGAGAACTGGACTATACAGGATATTTTAAATTAGAGAAACTTGATCATTGAACTGATGAAAACATAATAGAGATTAGATGCTTTCTGCAGGAACACAAAAGGGAATTAATATTCTCAGTGTATTACTGATCCAAAGAAAAGATACTTTCCTTTCTGTGTGACACAACTTGCAGATCTTTCCACGCTGTGTTCCGACCTTTCTCCTCCTCCTATGGCAAATGGTCATTCCTTCCTCACGTTGTGTTAATTATCCTCTGTCCTGTTAGTATGGCACAGGTGAGCTATAAAAATTTGCTATCATACTTGTCTTTTTCTCTGGGCTGAGTGCTCCTCACAAAAAGGAAACATGTCACACTTACCGTCATGTTTCTAGAAGCTCCACGAGACCTTTCCGTGGAAGTCTCTGAAGTGGGTCATGAGTGTTTGTGTCCTTGCATAAATCATGGCTGCCTTTGTCAGTAATTCCAAGAGAGTTACTCGTTCCTCCTGCAAAAAGGACCTAATACAATATCCAGCAGTTTAAAACAAAACAAAATCTTTTCAAAAGACACTTTCTTAATCAAACACATCTGTTTCATTCATTGCAAGCATACATTACCATCACTGGAGAGGTTATTGTCCAACAAAGAGCAAGATTTGTGTCAGAAGGCACCATACTAATAGGGCTAGCTGTCCCCAAGCTGCCTCTATTGTTGCTTTGTCTTTGCGGAGTTGCTTCCTCAGGGACAGAATCATAGCCCATTTACCTTGTTTCAAGTTTTAATAATGCTATGGAATCTGTTATGACAAATGCCTGGGAACATTTAGAGAGTTGTGGAATAATTTCACATAGTTCTCCTTGAACATCCTAAGTGCTAGCCTGCATGAGATCACTGCTTTTTTTTCATTTTGTATTTTGTTTTGTTTTGTTTTGCATGAATCAATGAGAACATCACCACTGTTGTCCAACAAAATAAAACATTGAAAGAAATTGGATGTTCAAAGCTTTCATCTTGCTGGATTAAATTGTAATAACTTTAAATTTTAAAAAGTGATGTTTCAACTTAACACTTGGAACGGGCTTCTCAAAACACTGCAGTAGATGGGGAAATTGCGAAGTAATTGTTTATTCTTTTGCTTTGTCTTTCATGGCATGAAATTCTTTGCTGAATTACGCTACTTAGTATGTTTAGAGTTGCTTTTTTGTGATGGTGCACATATTTTTTTTTTTTTTGGTTTGTTTTTGTTACAATACAGGATTATTGCTTTTCAAAGGGTGGTGTCACAAGAGGCATGTTGTAAAAATCCGGAGATGCTGCCAGTAATTAGGCAGCTGGGTGGCCCGGAGATCACCTCATCGCGCTGCTGCCTCTTTGCCAGTTCTCTCGTCCCTCTTCTGGGAAAAAGAAAAGAAGAAAAGAGAAGAGGAGAGGAGAGCAGAGGAGAGGAGCAGAGCGGAGCGGAGCGAAGAGAAAAGAAGAGAAGAGAAGAGAAGAGAAGAGAAGAGAAGAGAAGAGAAGAGAAGAGAAGAGAAGAGAAGAGAAGAGAAGAGAAGAGAAGAGAAAAAAGCTTTGTTTTTCTTTACATAGGTCTTATAAGCAGGATGGATGAATCTTCTTTCTTTCTTTCTTTCTTTCTTTCCTTCCTTCCTTCCTTCCTTCCTTCCTTCTTTCTTTCCTTGCCAATATTCTGATACATCAGATTTCACATTTATCGTTTACCGTCCTCATGTTGATTTACAATTGATGGTTAGAAACATGTTTAGCGAATGACCAGGCTTATAATGCTTAGTGTGCCATGAGGTTCTGCTTCAATCCACAGGCTTCCCCAACACATATGCTGTCCATATGGATGAATGCTTTGTCCGTTTTAAAATTCAAAACAATTCGCAAGTTCCCAACCCACTGATCACCAGGAGGGTGCATGGCTAGGGTGCGTGACATAAGAGACTCAGCCTGAGGGACATAGAGCAGATCTTGTTCTCATCTTTCTTAATCTCTGATGTATTCTTTCATTCAAAACTGTAGTTGTGGGACACAACTACAAGCGTGTGTGTGTGTGTGTGTGTGTGTGTGTGTGTGTGTGTGTGTGCGTGTGTGTTTGTCTGTGTGTGTGTATTTGAATTCTTGTAGTATCTATCTGGGAAAAGTTGTAGTTCATGTCACATAAGAAGGTGTTCCATAATTCCATAATTTTTGACCCAAGCTCTGAACTTTTGTGTTTCTTTTTCAAAAAAAAAAAAAAAAAAGATTGAATCCAGCTATTTTGAACTGAATAGAAAAGTGCCTTATGCTCCAAAACCTGTGACTGTTAACCTATATGGCAAAACAGTGAATGCTACCTTATATGATTAGAGATGTAATTAAACTAAGGGCCTTGAGAAAAGGAACTTTCTCTGGGTTATTTTAAAGGCTTTTAAATAAAACCACATGCATGCTTACAAGAGGCAAGGATGGAGGGGTATCACCACAAACCAAGAGGTGCCAGGAATGCCAGTACATACTACACGGCAAGAGCCCAGTTCTCCCTGAGCCATGAGGAAGTGGCTCACCTGCCAGCACCTTGACTTCAGCCATAAACTGTGACAGAATACCTTTCCCTCCAGAGCTCTGAAAGAATACTTTTCTACTGTGTTTAACCACCCGGAGTGTGGTAACTTATTACAGTAGTCACAGGACCCAAAATACACTGGTTAACCTCATGGACCAGAAAAGCAGAGGCCTAGCATGTGGGAGCCAAGAAGCCCAGACCTGTGGAAAAGACAGTGAAAGCTCCAGCACGAAGGCAGAAATGGACGGAAAGGAGTTTGTTCCCTGATGTTGCACCGTCCACAGGCAGTACCAAGAAGCTTGATTCCAGCAATCATTGACCTTTGAGGTGGCCCTGAACATGGAAGAATCAGCTTCAGCAGATGGAAGGAAATTCAGATGGAAGGAAGAAAATAGCCCTGAAATCAGCTAAATATCAGTATTAGTTGAGATTCATTAAGTATTAATAGAAACATCACTAGGAATGTATGACTCAACAAGTTTTAAAATACCACTGATGTGAGAGGTCAGTTTTATTCATGACATTTTACAAATGTGAAACTGAACGTCAGTGAGATTAAGTAAATTGTTCAAGATCACACACGTAGTAAATAAAATTCAAAAATAGAATTTAAGTTAGAATTCATTTGTCTCCTACACCAGGATTTTCACCACTATACTCTACAATCTCATTCGCTTTACTAACCAAATAAGGAATGTGTTACTAGGTAGCCGTATCCATAGGGAATGGACCAATGGCATTATTTGGTAATTTTAAAAACATAGCATCTGTAAAGTGTTCTATATTCTTTATATTTATTTCAGCTAAAAGTTCCAAAGGACTGGCTAAAATATGGATTTGGGATTTTTGTTTTGCTTTGTTTGTTTGTTTGTTTTTTGAGACTGGGTTTTGCTATGTGGTTCAGGCCAGTGTGGACCCAACATATAGCTCAGGCTGGTCTTGAACTTGTGGTAATCCTCCTGCTTCACATTCTCAAATGCTGAGATTACAGATGTGCGCTGCCACATCTGGCTAGATGCTGGGATTGAGGAAGAAAGAATTTAGTGACTTTTCTCTTGTTTCTTGAAAAGAGTTTTCATAGCAATGATGGAACATGTGTATATATTTGGCCAAAATTAACAGATCTTTCAAATAGAATGACTTATTGGAGCATTCAAAAATAAAGACTATAAAATCAATCATTGGGATAACTGCTTAATTCTCATATTCTCATAAATCTTAGGTGATTGATATCTTTAAATGGCATCATTTTGTTTTGGTGTGTGTGTAGGGGGGTCTCACTCTGTAGTTCAGGCTAGCCTTGAACTCACTTTGTAGTGCGGACTGGCTACAAAATTCATCTGTCACCATGTGTCACCCTCCCAGTACTGGGACTACAGGCATATAACACCACATGAGGCTAAATGACACTTTCTAGAAGTTTATTAGCTTTATAGGTGAGGACAACACCTTTGCCTATGCCCAGCAAGATATGCCTTTCATGTAATTTTTGCCTTAGTATTGATACTGTTTGCTCATGAAGGTAAATTCTCTCTCATGCTATGATTACAACAGTAGCACACATTTACAAATGGCTGACTTGGTTTCCAAGGCCCTTGGAAGGAGGGCACTAAAAGAAAGCATAGCTATAACTATTTATATGAGATCGTGTCCATGACACTAATAGTGTTTTCCAACATTGGGAAGATAGCTCAGTAGCATAGGTGTCTGGCTGGCAAGCACAAGGTCCTGAGTTCAATCCCTGGTAATGCATGCCATGCTCACCCTAGAAGCCCTGGTGTGTTGGAGCATGCCTGTAACTCAGCACAGGGGAGGCCGGAAATATGAGGATCACTATGAATCTGAGCTGCATAGTAAGACCCTGTACCAAAGACATTAAGAAAAAGAAAATGTAATTTTGAACTTGGAGAGGTGGTTGAAAAGTTGAGAAGCTGGTATGGTACAAAACCATGGAGTAGATAAAAAAAATTAATAATCGTTACATATTTCACTTTGTGCATCTGCTAGTTGTTATGACCCATGGAAAGTCAATTTCTTCATAGCTCAGATTTCTCATCTGTCCCATAACCTTAATTTTTGCATGATACATATGGAAATTGCCAGTCTTATTGGTTAAACATAGTCAAATATCATCAATTTCTTGGTGTTCACTCTAATGATAATATTCGTACCACAGACTATTACAGCAAGGATTAAATAACACACATAAAACATTCAGAAGAATGACTGGAACATGCACAATAAATGTTAGTACATATACAATAAATGTTACTATTTTTTGAATTATAACTATAGCTTTTTTTAAGGTAGTACACATTTTATTTCTCCAGTGACATATTTGCTGAAGAATATAAATTAAAGGCCTGCTTATAAACCAAACCCAGGTGGTTTAGGTGGTTCCATTAGTGAGATAAGACAATCTGCCAACTACAACAGAAACATCTACTCTTTGGTCCAGGTTTTGGAATTTTGCCAGCTTTCAGTTCATCAATATATTTTCAATATCCTTAGACATCAGAATTTAATTATCACTATTTAAAAGGCTGAGTTTAGGTAAAGACATAATAGAGCAATACTTGTAATTTGTATTTCAACATACTTCTTCTATGCTCTTTTCACTGGAGGACCAAAAGAAATTATTAAGCAGTAATGCATTGTAATAGTTCAGTTTGATTGGCAATTTGATGGCTTGGAAGCTGCCTAGGTGCTAAGTGAAACACTTTTGATGTGTCTGGGTGGGTCTAGGAGGTGTGACCTTGAGGTGTGCATCCCGTCCCTAGAGCTATCACATGACTGCTTCCTTGCCATCATAAAATAAGCAACTTCGCTCCTCCAAGCCTACAGCCATGAAATTGTTGTCATGAAGCCAGCCAACCATAGATTGAATCCCCTGAAATCATGAGCCAAGTGAAATCTCTCCCTCTTGGAGCTACAAATGTAGGGCATTTTGTCCCAGCAATGGGAACAGCAATCCATACACACTGGTTGAAGCAGGAGCACCTCTTCAATCACTATTCCTGATTCAAAAAGAAGAGTGCAGAAGTAAACCCAGTCCAAGAAGGTGACAAACACAGATGGAAAGGTTTGAGTTTTAAAGCCATTATTCCATTCCAATGGTTGGTCCATAAAGCCAAAGTTGCAAGAGTCAAGAAACACTCAATGGCAAATGATCTGATTAGTCATGAATCACAAGAAGGAAAGGGTAAGGCCAGCCAAATAGTTGGCCAGATTAAAGCATCTGCAGGCAGGCACAGGGGTTAGGGGTTCAATCCCTGGGCCTGCTGTACCAGCCCCACCCCTGGGACGTGCTGAGTTGGCCATTGAGACTGGGCACAGTGGTGCATGCCTGTAATCCCAGCTCTTGGGAGGTTGGAAGAAGGCTGATCACTATGAGTCTGATCTAGTAGTGAGACACTGAACACCCTGTAGACCTTTCCCTGAAATATACAAGAAGAAGAAGAAGAAAAGAAGAAGAAGAAGAAGAAGAAGAAGAAGGAGGAGGAGGAGGAGGAGGAGGAGGAGGAGGAGGAGGAGGAGGACGGGGAGGAAGAAAGGGAGTCAAAGAAAACTTGAAATCCACCTGCACAAGGCTAACCTCAAACTTCAAATATCTGCTTACAAATAGACTCTATGCCTAGAGGGTTTTAAGCCACCATACTGCACTCTAAGTCATAAATGTTTGCTCACTTGGGGAATTTTCTTTTCCTTTTGATCCTCCAGCTCATATGAGCTGCCTAGGTTAGTTGTTATCCCTAATGCTATTTTTACTCCATGGAGAGGAGGCCACTCTCCTTGTTGTACATGTTATAAGATGTCATCTCTCTGGAGAAAGTCAGATAGGATTGGGATTTAGACTTGATAGATTTCCTTGCTGTTCAATTGAAAGACCAAAGCAACTTCTATAAAAATTGCGATGAGCTTCACTATATCTTCCAAGTCTCAGTTCCCTCACAGATTATTTATCCAATCATCTCAAATAAAATAAAATAAAATTACTGAAAGAATATATTTTCAAACTTCATCATGAATTCACTAAAATTAAGCCATTCTAAATATGGTTTGCCTTGAATTATTATACTTCACTCATAGTAAAATGTTAATACTCATTACTGTCAAATATAAATACAAAATAGATGATTTTTATACTACATTAAGGGGCCAGGGAGATAGCTCCATGGCACAAGTGCCTGCCTGGCAAGTGCAAGGTCATAAGTTTGAACCCTGGTCCCAAAGGAAAAAAAATAAAAATTAAAAAATATACTACATTAAGCACACTGAATGTTAGTGTTACACACATATGTGTTTATTCATACAGAGGAGACAAATACTCTATTTAATGTCATGCAATACTGACCATGGAAGCTAACCAATAATATATATTTTAGAATATGAGAACTACTTGGAAGTTGACATGGAACCCTATGGTTGACCTTTGACTTCTTAATTAGATCAATTCTGCTTAGCCCATATACTGTTAGTTGCCTTTCATTCCAAGCTGCACTTAACTAGTAGTAAATTTAGCATTAGGAGAGAATATGTTAACTTGGATAATTCACTATTCATCCAACCATAGACAGTCTCAGTGAAGAAGACTTTGGGAGAATCCAATCAACTTCTCAGCTATTATATTTCTTCTTGTATACAAAAGGAACAATGGAGCTTGCTAGGTAGCGTCAGTACTGAAGGACCAATTTAAATGGACATTTAAGATACAAGATGCATTTTGAGCTGGTGGCTGTTAATTTTTATTTTATTTAATTTAATATTTTTATTAAGTTTAACAATGGTTATATTACATATTTTCATTATCAGATCAGTTTAGATTAATACATATAGGTTTGTAAGATTGATCAAACAATTAAACATTAACCCTTTTAAATCAACATTACTTTTCTTTCTTTTTTTTTTTTTTTTTAATTTTTTTCCCCTTT
>PVJA010010255.1:0-58009 GCA_004027025.1 Myocastor coypus
GAATATTTTGAGCTTGTAGTACTGGAAAATATTTTACAGAAAAAAATAAGTTTTTAAAGGTATGTTTGCTAAGTATAAGATTCAGTGAGGACAGATCTCTTTTTTTCAGTCCTTGGAATAAATATAGTTTCTTTAAAAAATTGTATAATGGAGACATTAGACTAGTTATCTAGTTTTTTATTTGCTTTCTTGTTCTTTCCTTTTTTTTAAACACAGTCTTTCCATGTAGGAAAGGATGACCTTGAGATCTAAGATATTCTTCCTGCCACAGCCTCCTGAGAGCTGGGATTATAGACATGTACCACCAAGTCCAGCTCAGCTTTAGGTATATTTATTTCAATGATTTTTAACTAAATTCTATGTATCATGGAATCTGAAATGTTGACTGCAAGATATATCACTTACAATAAAGGAAACTATTGCAAATTAAAAAATAAATGTGTACTTCTAATGTCATATCAATTATTGCTATACTCTCTTTAAAGCAAATGCATGTGAAGAAAAGATGATATAAGCAAACAATGGACAAGAAAAACAAAATATAGCAGGATTGTACTGTTGTGTATTGTTAGATTTCTAAATATCTGTGTAAAAATGTGTAATTGTATTTTTAACATTGTATAAGGATTTAAATTTTAGAACATCCATAGTTGTTGGAAAATAGCAGCTTCTTTTTATGTCTAAGGTATGTGATATTCAAATAGTGATGTTAAGCTTTACTGCCTGTGTTATAGGATAATAATATCAGGAAGTTTCTCTTCTATGTTTAACAACTGAAGCTTACAACCAAAACTTAGATAGATAGATGGGCTAAAAAGACAGCCAATACTTTGACCGTAGCCCTTCAAAGTCAGTGAGCACACATAAGAAAACCTCTGCTGTGCCATCTTGTAACTAACTGGCATCCCAAATTTTCTGATGAAGGAGATTATGGGGCCATAGAGGAAAGTGATGAATAATGCATAGTGTGCCTAAGGAGAGTCATCTAGAAAGAAAAAAAAAAATTCTCTCAGGCTTTCATAGAGAGCAAATTGGTCAAGCAATGGCCATGACTCATCCAGATGGCTGACACTGACAAAAGCTGCTCAAGGTGCTATACGTGGTTATAGGGTAAAACCTGAGGGGATCTGGCTGACATTATCAGGTAGAAAAAGGTACATTTTTAGTTATGTAGATTTTTCTTTAACTTAACATCCAGCAGAAAAGTATAACCATGGGTTATAAAAAGTAAAGCTAAGCCAGGCATGGTGGCACACGCCTGTAATTCTAGCACTTGGGAGGCTGAGGCAGGAAGATCAGTGCGAGTTAGAGACCAACCTGGGCTACAAAAATGAGCTCAAGGCCAGCCTGAGCTGCACAGTGAGACCCTGTCTCAAAAAGACAAAAAAAAAAAAAAAAAAAAAAAGTAAAGCTATATTAATATGCTGAGCTATATCAGGCACAAGTCAACAACGTCAGACAATTGCCATTTGTGCTGGTAACTCACTAATGTTACAGACTTGCGGACTACATTGAGTTACTTTGCTGAATTCAAGTGCCTACAATCTTTGGGCTGGCATCAAGTATGAAAAGGTCCTTTAAAGATTTCTTCAAATACAGCTTCTCTAACAGAAATGGAGCACCTAACTCTGACAAAACAAAACAAAACAAAAAAGGGGGAAATAAATAAAGGACCATTTTGCAATATATATGCATATATATAGTACATTATATATATACACACACACACAAGATTGTTAGGCTAGATACACAGTCACTTTCTCATAGTTCAATGAGAATAAAGGTTTGTGCTAATGTTTAGTCAACATATCTTGTATACATCTTGTCTTCTGAACAACTCCTACAAAGACAACAACATGAAATCTATTAATAATTGTAACAGTCCTACTAACCTATTTTGAAACTTTTTCATTGCTATTTTTTCTCATTAATATGAATGAAAACTTAAAAACAGTGATAAAATCTAATACTAATCAAAAATGATTAGTATTCTTCTTTCAACGTCCTTCAAATAATTCTTAGACGGTGTCACCTCCCTCATGATGGGACGCTGAGTGCTACGCTAACTTTAATGTATTCTCATTAAATGGGGTCCTGGTTGTGCAGGAATGAGAGCTCAATTTTGCTATCTCTTTACATTTTTATATAAATTCAAGTTTTTGACATATTAGTGGGCAACTACAGATATATTACATGCATAGCTATATGGCCTTCCACAAACTTCACATACACCTGTAATCAACACCCCAATCAAAAGGCCCTGGAGCATCAAGCCCTACAAAATACTGACTGTGCTCCCTTTAGTGCACATTCTCTCAAGAGTAGCCAATGTTGTGTTCTTTTGGATGCCATGAACTGATTTTATCTCACTTTGAATTTTACAAGAAGAAAGTCCTAGGGCATGTATACTTTAGTGAGTAGTTTCTTTGGTTAATATTAAAAAGTTTGAGATTAAGATATTGTGAAGATGCTGTGACATCAAGTGTGATTGGATTAACTCATTTTCATTTCTCTATAATAGGCCACGTTTCAGTTGCTCTTAGTTGAATCATTTATGATTAAGGTGACTATCAATAGTCTAGGCTTATAAGTTAGTAGCTATGAATTTTCTTATCCTTTAGGTATAAAATTAAAATTGAATTGTTGGGGTATGGAACAGGTTTGCATTTATCTTAAGGAAATATGCTTACATTTTCCAAAGTGGTCATACAAATTATACTCACATTAACAAGTTACTAAAACAGTGCCAGTTACTTTATAGTATAGGCAATACTTGGAAGCAGGACTTTATAATTAAGTCTGCCTGTTGTGTATAAAGTTTAAGGAATCCCTTGGACACATGTAAAGCTAAGTAGTGTACATTCACTAATTTGAGGTAACATACATGAATGTACAAATGGGCATTGTAGGCTGGGATTATCATGTTGTCAGTGATACAGTTTTTGTTACATTATGGAAAGAAAGTCTGTGTTGGATTAGGACAGGCTATGGAAACAATGTCAAGTTAGTAACTGTATAACTTAATAATTTGTAACACAGAGATAAGGTGAGAAAATAGAGCTAATGATGCCATTGATAAAGAGACAGTGGTCAGTCATCTGGCCAGGACACAAAAATATTTAGAGACTGTAATGATTGTATTATGTTGTTATATTTGCTTTTGTTCCATTTTCATCATGGAGTAATTCCCTAATATGTTGATGTTCTATTAAATCATTTATATTCAGTGGGAACACTACAAACTGTTTGGCATGCCAGCTTGAACCACCAGCTATCAGGGACATTTTATTATTTCTCAGTTACCATTGTGACCAAAGGTAGAAAAAGTCTGGCTGAAGATTCTAATCTCTGGTATTTAGAACTGTATCACTGCTAAAATTCTACTGATTTTTGTTGGTAGTTGGACTAGAGATATTTCCTCCTTCTGCTTTATTTCAGTGTAAATTATTGATTCCTTAGCTAGTCCAATATGTGGGAAGGACCAGTTACGACTCTGGACAGAATGCTCTGGCAAAATAAAAAATAAGCAAACGTCATAAATAAATGAATATTAATTCATATAACAGATTTTAAAACAAGGGTTTATATGACTAAGTGCAGGCCAAGAAAAACATGTCATGCTTATATGTTCTAGTAATTCAGTTGTATATTGTGTGTGTATTTTTTCAGATCAGCTTGCAATAGGGAAAATCCTAGAAACAGATTTGAAATCCTAAGCGCACAGGAAAACAAAAGGAAACTGGTGGTCAATAAAATATTGGGGGAAAAAAACAAGGCTTTAAAAGCTGTTTAAATACCAGCTTTAGGTAAATGCCCATCTATAAGAAGTAGACCTTTAACCTATCTCTTCTATTCATTTGAAACTGAGATGCCTGAAGATGGCTATTTGGGAGAAGATTATAAACTTAACTAAGTGATGGAAAGGTGAGGTTAAAACTTAAATTTCTATTTTAAAGAGGAATTATTGGAAAAAAATTATTAAACCAAGTTGTTCAGAAGTCCTGCAAGAGACATATTTTACATCTTAGAGATGTTAGACTACAGTGGGATTTGTCTTTGTGGGTAAGGAGGAGGTTTCTGGTTTCAATGTGTTGCACCAGTGAGTCATGATATTTGAAACTGAGTAAAAGGCCTAAAATGCATTGAAAAAAATCTCTAGAGTATTTATTTTGTTATATAAAGGGAATTTAGATTAAACTTTGATAGAAAAATTATGTAAGCCTGAAACCCTAGAAATAAAATCCATAATTGTGCTCGCAAGTGTGTATGTGGTCTTTAATTTGAAAATCTGTGAAATGAAACATTTATTCACTCAAAGTACACTATGATACACAACTGTACTTGCATACATTTAGTTATACAGAATTAATATAAGAGGAATGCATTTTCTTTTGGACTATTAGATCAATATGCAATTGTAAAAAATATTGGCAAGCTCCCACTTTTTTTTTTTTTATAATCTCTCAAGTTCACTAAGTTTCTGCTCAACGTACCTAATTGAATAAAGATAGCTTACTAGCATAATCTCATGATTGATACTGATATAGTCAGCTGACTAGATTTTGTTTTACCTGTAGTCATCTTATGTATATTTAGATTTTAGTATTTTTTACCATTAGTATGGATTTTTACCACCACCCCCAACTCCAGAACTGTTTCACTAAAGGCATTCCGATGTGCTACCATTGTGTCTTCATATTAGTTCCTCACTTGCTTTACGTTTAACTCCTTGCAGCTATGTAACTATGAAGTACGCAGCGTTGATCATTTTACTCCTAGGATTCCTCTGCAACTCATCTATGTTGTTACACATATCAATAGTTTGCTCCTTTTAATTGCTTCGAACACCCCATGCGGAGCCTAAACCCATCATCCCTGGGGAATATAACTGCTTAGCAGAGATTCTGGAAGGCGTGTGTTCCTGAGCCCCCAGCATGGCGGGGATAAAGCGGCACGCAAGGTAGGTGTGTGCGGAAGAGCATGGCGAGCAAGAATAGGGCTGTGTAGCTTGGACCGCATGTTTAACATCGTGGAGACCCAGCGGACACACCGGAGGAGAAGGGCTGTTTGCCCTGGCCTTGTAGACAAGGATCTGGAGGAGACATCATTTGGTTATGTGACCCTAAGAACCCTCAGTGATCCACAGCCTTCGGTTCCTCAGATGTGTAACAAGTGGCCAGCCCAGGGGAGAACCACACTAGGGTGCCGGGAGAAATGCCAAAGTCAGTGACACCAGATCCCAAGGAAAAATAGACTTGTGACATCAGACTGGGGGTTCAGGCTGAATACTGCTAGCATGACACAGCTCTGCAAGGCAACATCCTCTCTAACAAGCAGGACCGATGCCGTACAAGTGCCAGTGCCAGTGCGTTAGGCAGGCCAACACCATCCTCAGGTCCTGGGACCTGGGCTCCATCATCGGTGACATCAACTTCTCTGAGCTCACCTACCTGAATGGATTCTGGTGCAACTACATCAACGGCTCATTATTAGAGGCACTGAAAGGTGCCTTCATCGGAGATTCACTGAAGCCAGCTGTGGGGCATGAAGCCATCAACCTACAGGCGAATGTGGATGAGGAGGACTTTGAGCTGGGCTGACAGAAACTCCTGAGGATCTTGGTGCTGCAAGCATTGCCCTGGCTTTTTTTCCCCCCCGCTTCTCACTTCTCTGCCTCTGGAGCTTACATACTGTTCTGGAGTTTGTTCTCTGCCCTTCCAACCAATCACACCCCTGCTTTTTTTTTTTGGAAGTGGTGTTCCCAAGTGCCTGGGCTTACCCTAGGCCCCATCCCCACCTCCCCCATGTGTGTCTGCAGCCACCTCACCACTGAGCTCTAAGACAAATGTGTACAGAGATGCACTGATTAGGACAGTCTTTGTAGGGGATTGAAGTGAACACTGCTTTGGGGTGCACTGAGGGATTATCAATACTTCTGGCTTTACGAGGGCTCTTTAATTTTGTCTGAAAAACCAAAGGGCTGTGTGCAAGAGAGCTGTATGGAAGATCAGATTCTAAAGTATATTATGGAAATTAATCACCACCTTCTTCCAAATTACAGAATTTTTAAGAATCAGGAGCTGTGGCCTTGTTCTACTTCTCTTGGCCTCTGGTGCTGCTCCTCTCTACGTTCTTTTCTCCATTCCAAGACTTGAAGCTGCTTCTTGTTCTGGCACCTTCTCTTTTTCTTCTTTGTCAAATCCTCTTCCAGGGAGTAACATAAGAGAACTTAGTCAGCCTAGTCACCATTCCCAACTGTGCTGTGTGTGTGTGTGTGTGTCTCTCTGTGTGTGTGTGCGCGTGCCCGCACATACAGAGGGTGGAGGGGAAGAGACGCTGACCAAAATGCACTCTCTGTAAAAAGGGTAGGGCGAGTGTGACACTCCTTGCTTTCTTCTGGCTTGAGCCAAGGGCATCGGAGGAGAAAGTGAAGTAATTCAATAATGACTTCTTTTCTCTTCCTTCTCTTCTACCCCTCAACCCACTTCCAGGCCTCGGAGAATGGAGCTGGAAAATTCACTGAGTATTGCACTTTTTTTTTTAGGTAGGGAGATATATTCAGTGAGCCAGGAGGCCTAGAACTGGAGCCTAGTCTAACAGGAACAATACTACCTCCCTGTCCAGCTCCCAAAGGAGATGTCCAGTCATAGACTTTATGATCATATTTTTTTTTTCAATGATAGTGCTGGTCAGACCTCAGCATAACTTCAGTTTTCATGAAATAAACAGTGAAGCAGTCTATGGTGTGAATGTAATACAGTTTAACCACTTCCTGAAAAAAAAAGACCTTAGTTTTTTTCCACGTGTTGATTATTCATATTACTGCTCACATTCAAATGCTCATGAGAAGATATTTCTATCTTTATTTCTTGGCTAAATGCTGTGGTAGCCATGTACAGCTGTTGGTTTGTGTAGTAGGTGCTAACGTATTCTTTTCCAAAGTATGTATCATTTTATGCCAAGTTGTCAGTGATCCAGTTTCTCCAACTCTTGATCAACATTTGTTGGTATCATTTTTACCTAACATTTGCTTTGTTGATATGTTTGAATTATGTCACTGTAGTTTCAATCTGCATTGATACAATGGCTATTAATGTTGAATATAAATCATTATGGATATTTTATTGGTGAAAATATTTCATGGGCCTTCCCATTGTGGTGGTACATACCTGTAGTCTAAGCACTCAGGAAACTGAGGAGGGAGGATTGCCACAAGTTTGAGGCCGGCTGTGGTTACAAAGTGAGCTCAAGCTGGCCTGAACTGCATAGTGAAACCTGATCTTGAAAAGTCAGAAAATAAATAGATAAACTAATAAAAAATACTAGAAAGCCTGGGGGGAACAAAAGAATCCTTCTTGACTATTGATGGGAATGTAGACTGCTGCAACAACCAGGGAAATTAGTGTTGAGACTCATCAAAAATCTAGGGTTGACATTCCCATTCAACCCAGCTATTCCCCATCAGGGTATTTTTCCAAAAGAACTGAAAACATCTCCACAGTGATTGCTGTGCAAGCGTGCTTATAGCAGCACAATTTGTCCTAGCCAAATCTTAGAAATAGCCAAAATGCCCATCAGCTGAGGAATGGATAAAAAGATGTGATTTTTTATACAATGGAGTATTAGCTATAACAAAGACAAACGAGGCATTTATAGGTAAGTGGATGCAACTAGAGGCTATACTCATAAGTGAAATAAGTCAGACCCACATGTGTATATATATATATATATATATATATATATATATCATATTATCTACCTAGTGTAATAACCTGAAAGAATAAATAAAATATCAAAGGATAATAGATATAATAAAATGGAAAGAAACTGAACATAAGGAATAAATAATAAAGATGAGAGAAAGGAAAGAAGGAAGAAAAATAAGAGGGAAAAATAATGCAAATATATATTCAGGGTAGCTGAGATGATTGTAGTTTTCATTTCCATAAGCTTTTTGAAAGTAGTAATGTTTAAAATTTTCACTTTGACTAACTTTATATGCTATAATCTATAATCCAAACAACTACATCAGAGACAGCAAAGTGTAGTTCAAAATCCACAGTTGAGTACCATTCTTATTATCCTAAATGTGTACCATTTCTAATGTCTTGTCAATTAATATACTGTCTTAAAAATACATTTTAAAAATATGTAAAGTAAGAAAGGACAAAAAATTAAGATTTATTGAATGTAAGCACTAATGTTTAACTATTTGACTATGCATACCTATATCTATTAATCTAAACAACAGATTTAATATTGAAAAAATATAGTACAACAACCATTGTGAAATTTTTATTCTTGCTTTGAAATTGTGTACCATTTTTCCTGTTCCTTGTTACTCCGTTTCTGGCTTTGTTTCTGCTGTTTTTACTCTTTAAAATAAAAATTTTAAAAAAGAACTAGAAAATAAAGAAAATTCAAAAAGAATATTTTGAAGATCTCATTTCTAATATGATTTGTTGAAATTTATACCAAAATTTATACCGAAATATATACCAAAATTTACACCAAAATATATACCAAAATTTTTCTTGTATTAAGATTTAGGTTTTTTTACCATCATTCTCAAAACACTATTTTCTGCTTCACTCTTCATCCTGAAATTTAACAAACAGCAATTTTAAAAACTTGTATAGCTAATTTTACTGTTTTCTTTGAAATTTTGCTTTTTAGCACTATGACATGTATGAATAAGATTTTTCATTTTAGTGAGTGTTATGGTTTGTGTTCCCCAAACACATGTCGTTTTCGATTGAGCTTTTATGGAAGTAGCTGATTCTAGAGTTTGTGATGGATTCGTGGTTCAAGACTGTGATTGATGGTGCTGGGCTGAAAGGTGGTGACTGCTGGATCAGTCCGCTGTTTGGATTGGCACTGACCTAATCCTGGTAGACTGGACACAACACAAGGACCCAAAAGAGTCTTGACTTTCTCTTGTTGCATTTGCTGTCTTCAATCACCATGAGCTATTGTCTCTGTGCTATGCATCACTGTGCTTTGGAGTCAGCTGATTATGAACTGAAACTTCCATCAAAGATGTGCTAAATAAACCTTTCATCTTTTAGCTTTGAATGTTGGATATTTTGTCTCTGCAAGGAGAAATGTAAATAAGATAAGTAGGATGGCAGAATTAGTTTTCCACTGATTCCTCCTCTAAAATTATTAACAAATACCAATTTAAAAGTTTCTTAACTATCAAATTTATTTTTAAGATCATACCACTAAGCCATTCAGTATAGTTCTGACTTTTTTTAGTTACTTGTTTCCTAGAAACACACTGAAAGCTCATTCAATAGTAGTAACATGAAATGATATGTTCCGAAACAGACTGAAATATACCCTTCCTTCCTGGGCTTTGCAACACCCTTAACAAAGGCACAAAATTTGGAGATAACAGAGAACAAAGTCTATTTCCAGTCAAACTATTCTCTATATGGCAGTGTCTTCTTTATTGCCATTGAAACAATGCTAACCATTCAGGGAGGGAGGAAGGAGGAGAGGAATTAAGTGTGCTGTGATTAGGTAAATTTCCTGAGGAACTGTATGTCAATAGTAGGCCATGGTACTCTTGGGAGGTAGAGGGATCTTTAGAAGGTAGCACCTCCTGGAGGACTTGTAGTCACTAGGATGTACTCTTCAGGGAGACCCTGGGGTACCAGATTGTCTTCATGTGTTGCTTTACCACATGCTAGAAAGCAATAAAGTCAACTGAAACTTTGAAGCTTGTTGTCATATTATTTCTTATAGTAATAGAAAGCTCACCAACATAAAGCACGAACAGAATTTAGTTCAATCTTTAAAGACAGCAATGTGATTGGACAAATGGGCTGATTTCCTTACTTATCTATGTCAGAATCTACTAAATGTTTCCATAATTGTGGGCCATATTTTTGTATTTATGGGTAATAAACAGTGTTTTAATTCCATAAGTATTTTTTTTTTTTTTACTATCCTGAGTAAAAGGCTTTACTAGTTTTCATTTACTATTTTTTCTATAAATGATGGTGGGCCTAAGTTTGCCTTTTATTCAGTTACTTTTATATAGTGTGACTTGTAGGATTTCTTTTAGACTCTTTTTATATTGCATTCCTGTCAGTGTCTAATCGTGCTACTAAGGAAAATCTGGTCTTAGGACTCTGTAATGATGCCTTCTTATTAGCAAAATCTTTCACTTGTGCTAATAGCGTCACTGAGTTTTTCTAGACCTGAGCACCTTCTATTATTTGTACTGTGCTTCTCTGTTGTCATTCCTTCTTGGAAGCAGGGTCATTTCTTCACACCTATGTCCTCTTGCCTATGGACAGCATTGAGGAAGTCCTGGCATGGAGATGAAAAGCCTGGGTTCATTGCCTCTGCAAGGCTGATTGCAATCTCGCTGACTTCCATTTCTTTTCTTTTTATCATTTTCTTCAAATTTATTTATTCATTTATTTATTTATTACACAGTCTTGCAGTTCAGACTCATAGTGATCCTTCTGTCTCAGCCTCTCCAGTGCTGGGATTATAGGCGTGTACTACCATGCCCAATTTTGGGCTCTACATGGCATGTAGTACTGGGAGTTTAAGCCAGGTCCCTGCACTTGCCAGGCAGATGGTTGGACCACCAAGCTATCTCTCAGGCCCCTGCCTTCCATTTATCAGTGAGACACAACAAGGAGTTCATTAGGTAGAATTTTAAAAACACATTCAGTAGCGTGTTTGACCTCAAGAGAGAAACACTGTGCCTTAAACAGGAACCGGTCTGAGGACTGGACATCTGTGTTAAACGGGGCTTAAGGTAGAGGCGAAATATGATGGTCCTTTCTATAAGTGGAAGTTAATGGCCCATTCACATGTGGAAGCAGTAACCTATTCATAAGCAGAAGGCCCATTTTACACAAGAAAATGGATGACTTTCTCATGGACCAGAAAGCCCATCTTACTGGAAAAATGTCATGAACCATCCCAGGTGAAAAGTCTGACTTAGAATGAAAAGCAGGGGATGCTTACTTGTCTTTAGGGTACTTAGGAATTTTTATTTACTTAATTTTTCTATTTTTTGAATGAGCATTCTTGAAATGGAAGCCACAGATTTTTTATTTGCTTTTGTTTTGAGCAGTTTTCCTTAAAATACAATTTTAAAGTCATGGTTTTCCTTGTCTCCTTTTACTTACTTTTATTTGTCCTGTGTTAGCTCTTGTGTAGGGTACCAAACTTACTTTCCCACTTACATGTGCCATTTCTTCCTTTGCATTCAGGCGGTCAGCTTAGGTCACAGTATGTCTCTACTCTCAGGGACCACTTGATCGCCAGTTTTAAAGTCTTAAAACCATTGTTCCATGTATTTTGTCTCCTTTCCCGTTGTTTAAATTGAGAGAGCTTCTTATCATAGACCAGAGTGGAATGGCCTCTAATGATATCTATTTAGGGGTAGGAATTTCTAACTTAAGTAAGATCTAGCGTTTTCTTTATATAATTGGATTTATGTTCAGTTTTTGAAAAATGCATAATCAAAGATCGTGCGTACATTTGTGCAGACTTTTTTCTACATTTTTTTTTCACATTCAAACTTGCTATCTATTTGCATTTGTCTTCGATGGTGATTCCATCTATTTTCTTTCAGCCTGAAAAGTTAAATTAATTCTGAATAACACAAAATGTTGAGACAGTTCAATAGTCTCTTGTTCCTTTATCCCTAACCATTAATATATTCTATTAGAAATTTCTACTGTTGGGTATGAAGGCAGTCAGGGTGTACGTACTCAGCTACTCTAAGTATGTAGGAAAAAATAAATGATCAATTTAAAAAAAGATAAAAATCATAGTCAAATTGTATATTCTGTTAATTTAAAAGTACTTTAATACATATGCTCATTTGTTTTATTTATATTGCTAGTCTAACTTACTTTTTTGAAGGTTTATGTTGTCTGTTATGTTTTCTGTTATCCTCTTTTATAGGAATCTGTTTAGCTTATGTCTACTCTGAGTAACTACTTTGAAGATAATAACACAGAGCATAATAATTTTGTTTGCTTATTATTTGTTTATGAAATTTTGTTTTATTTTCTTCATGAAATAAAAATCACTTTTATTGTTTCAATTGCATGTCTCATATTTCTCTATGCACTAGATCAGTTGCGTTTCTCTTATATTCTACAGAATGCTACACATTTTTAGATCTAAGTAAACTTATCAAGTCTATTTAATATATTTGGAGGCATAGAAAACAATACTGCAAATTACAAATGAACACATGGAAGATAAAATAGTACCCCAAATTCCACCTGAATAGCTGGAATGACAGATTGTGAAGCCTCAGGTCCAGGTCTCTTTGACCCTCTCCCACCTTACCCCTTACCTCTCAGCCCTCTCTGTGTGCTTCGTCCTTTGTGGGTCTTTCTCCCACCTACCTTGCCTGACTCCGGAAGTTGTTCCAGATTATGAGTTTCTTCCTTGTCATCTCTTAGTAAATGTAAGATTCATTTGAAGCAAAATTTGACAAAATGTCAGTGCCGCCCATTACTTGGGGATTGCTACCTGGGACTTCAGAAGCATAATGAGACAGCCTTTATTCACCATGGGATTCATCCCATCATCCTTCCATAATGTATTTTTATGTCACCTCGTCCACAAACTCCTATTCGTTTCTGTAGTTTTGGGCACTACTTAAATGCTAACAGTCTGACTCTTCTTTGAGTCTTACATGTGGCTTCCCTTCCTTTGCACATGTTATAACTGTATGCCTTTTCTTCTGATAATTTATCCACCATCAATCTATTTCATAGTATGACAGACAGCTAAATTAGAAATTATTAGGCAATCAGAGAAGGGGTAGCCCTGTAAAGAGGCAGTGCAGAAGGCAAGGCAGATCAAAGTTGTGCCTGGACATTCCCACTGTACCCAAGTGTCAGCTGTAGCAAACTGTGCTGCTATAGAATGGAAGTTCATACATCACTCTGGCAGGATGTTTTTAATTCTTTCAGGAAAATAACAAGAATGGAAATAGCTGGGTAAAATGAGACCGCTTACTTCATTTTTGGAAGAATCTCCACACTGATTTCCACAGTGGTTGACTAGTCGGCACTCCCACCAACAGTGGAGAACGGTTCCTTTCCTTGACAGCTGGCCAGCACTTATTATTGCTTGTTTTCTTGGGGATAGCTACTCCTTCTTGGTGAGATGGAATGTCAGTGTTCCTTTAATTTGTATTTCTCCAATGATAAGTGTTGCTGAACATTTTTTCGTATACTTATTTGCTGCTCATACTTCTTCATCTGAGAAGTTTCTGTTCATCTCAGACATCAGTTATTGGGTTGTGTCTTTGGATTGGGGGTGTCTGATTTTTTCCAGTTATGTGTTCACAATACTAATGTTTTATTTGAGCAATAGCTGGCTGAATTTTTTTTCCCACTTTCTGCATTGTCTTTACATTCTGGTGAGAATTTCTTTTGCTACACAAAAGTATTTTTTAGTAAGATGAGAACCCATATGTTGACTCTTTCTAGCACTCTTCATATACTCAGTGTTTTGTTTATAAAGTCTTTGCCTATACCTATGTCTTTAAGAGTTCTACCTACTCTATCTTATGTAAGATTTAGTGTTTCTGTTTTAATATGTAGATTTTTGATTCACATTTATTTTAGTTTATGTAGGAGTATATTATTCAGTCATAAATAAGGATAAGCTTGAGACACTTACAGCTGAATAGATGGAGCTTGAGACCGTATTTGTAAGTGAAATAAGTGGGCACATGTGTAAATATTGTATTATCTATCTGGCATGAGAGACTGGAAGTGTAAATAAGAAGCGACATGTATAATAAATATTGTATAATTGCAAGAAATTGTTCAAAATGGAAAGGAAACTAGCGAACAGGAGGGAGAAATGAAGAAAAAAATGAGAAAAGGATAAAATGGAAACTTTATGAATAAGATACGGCGAGGATGGGGAGTTGAAAGAGGGGAAGGGGAATGCAAAAGTAAAGAGGAATCAAGATATGTCATGCAAGGGTACAAATTCCTCATAATGACTGTGATCATTAAGCATACCTACGTTGTTCCATTAAACTTGTTTACATTAAGAAAATTAAATAAAAATAATTTAGTTGGCAGTGAACCTGAAAAGCCATGTCTGAAGGCAGGGACTTGTGGCCAAGCCTGCAAGCTTCCCAGAAAATGAACAGCAGCTGTGATCAGCAGCACCTGGGCTAATGAGTCAGTTATTGCATCAGAGGCATGGGTGGTCACAGGTGATCCAAAGGAACACTGGACCGGAACACTGAGACCCTTTCTCCCTTCCCACTCTTCCAGGAATGCCTTTTTTCTGTACCCGGAATGTGATTTGGCTGTATAAAATACCCTTGGAGCAAAGGCTTCCACGACAACCCACTCAGAGAAGCCTCTAACTCTAAGTAGCTTTCTCTCGATAAACTTTTATGCTTAACCTCCTTTGTCCTCTAAATCTATTCTTCACATTCAGGAGATGTGAACTTGAAAACTCTAACATCTAATAGTTTGGGAGCTATTTTTCCTCATCACAGTAAACTATAATATCAAATCTTGAAAGGGTGAAAGGAAATTCCACTCACCCCTACATATTCTGTGATACAATTTCAATCCTCTTTATGTTTCAGAGGATCTAATGGCTCTTCTAAGGCATTAGTTGTTCAAGTTCTATGCATCTTTAATCACATTTTAAAAATTTACGGTTATTTTGAATGAAGTTCAATATCTTTTTGTATGCTTAAGAATCACTTTTACTTTTGTAAACCTTCTGTTTTTATTGTTTGGAATACTTATAATGATCTTTGAATTATTTTTTAAAAAGTAGGTGTTGATCCTGACATTAGAGCTATTTTCAGATTTTCTTTGAAGGTAAGATTTTATAATAAGAGAAATTAGAGTGTTGAAGTTTTGATTTTAGTTGTAGTTATATTTAGATCTCATTAACATTTTAATTTTTAAGCATATTGATGGTTGTAGGAGAATGTAACAGTATATACAAAATGTGAATGATAAATATTAAAAATACTAAGGAGTAAGCAGTGATGTATGAGAAAGATGCTTTGTGACAAACAGACTTGGTAGTGTGGCTATTTCTGGGCTTGGCTTTGTATTACTTGTGTGGTTTTTGGCTAATATCAAACATTTCTTGTCCTGGCTTATCTTTTTATAAAATGAAAGAACAGTTGCACATGTTTCATGGGGAAACAACTTAAAGCAGAATCCAGCTAATTTCAAGTGCATTATTAGACATATATGAGTGCTAGGGTAAATTCCGTCTTCTACACAAAAGCTTCACATGGGAGAAAATGTATGAGGAATCAAACCACACACTGAAAAATACTTAAAACATTGTTCAGTAGATATTTTTTCAGAGGCTGGTTGACTTCAGAGAGAGTCAAATTTATAAAAATACGTATTACAAAGGCATTTTGAACTTTCCCTCAGTTTGTTCACAGTATGATCTAGTTTAAACAGACTGACTTTTACCACAAGATTTTATTAGCATAAAAGAGATCTTCATTATCATCACTATAATTCCTTCTGGCACTGACCTTTGATGAAGTCATTACAGACCAGTAGTGAAATAAAGAAATACTTCGTTATTATCGTGGGCTATTTTAGACTTACTTTTTTGCTTTGTTTTCATGTTTTTAATAATCAAAAACTATGAAAATTAATTTCATCCATCATACAAATATTAAATAGCAGTAATACCTTCTATTTTGTTTTAGATAGTTTTTGGTTCACAATTCTGGACTGCAAAATATGCTATTTGTCACACTAAATGTTAGATGAATCACAATGACTGGCCTTAGACAGTGCTATTATTAATTTATGAATCATTCAACTCTTTGTAAAGTATGATATTATTTTTTTTACATGCAGCATTAGAAAATGTTTTAAGGCAAGAATAACTAAGAGCTATTCTCAGAAACTTTTCCAGTTGCCATTTTTGAAATCTTAGGGGGTCTTTCCCATTAGTTTGGCCATATAGTTACAGCTTTTTGTTATGAGAAGTAAAGTAAGTTATGTATTTGACAGCTTATTATCTTCTTATCTCCCACACATTTTATTTTTAAATTTATTTACTTATTTATTTCCTACGGGTCTTTTTTAACTTTTAATTATTTATGTTATGAGAAGATCAGCCTGCCCTGGGGTTGGGGCTGGCACAGCATGTGGTGCAGGAATCAAACCATGGTCCCTGTGGTTGCCTAAGGCACTTTAGACTGCTGAACTCTCAGGGTCTCACTATGGAGATCTGACTTATATGATCCTCCTATCTCAGCCTCCACAGTGCTGGGATTATGGGTGTGTAGCACCATGCCCAGTTTCTGTGGTTTGACTGGTGCACCCTGGGATCTGGGGCTGGCATAACATGTGGTATTGGAAATTGAACCTGGTTCCTTGCTCCTACCAGACAGGCACTCAGACCACTGAGCTATCTTGTCAACCCCTTCTCCACAATTTTATTGATGCAATAAAATCATTTGTTGTATCCATGACGTATCTATATTTATCATTCAGATATATGACCCAAGTCTCCATTTATCTTTTTAAGTATAGTTTTCTCAAGGACAATTGTCCCTGCTGTATTTGTCACAGCCTCTATGAGTTCTACTCTGCATCCTGATTGGTGTGCATCTATCAGGGCAGACAAGAGACATAGGGCAGGTTTGAGTGATGAATTCAGATTAGAAAAATATTTCCTTTTGGCTTTAAGCATCACTTCATCCTATCAACCTTTACATAATAATGTTATTTTCCATAAATTTGAGAAGAAGAAATATAAATGGGACTGTAGCCAATCAATTTATTTAAAATTATTTGAAAAATATACTTGAGGGGCTGGGGAGATAGCTCCGAGGCACAAGTGCCTGCTGGGCAAGTGCAAGGTCGTGAGTTCGAACACTGGTCCCACAAAAAAAGAAAGAAAGAAAGAAAGAAAGATATACTTGATTTGAATTTAAAAAACTTAGCAAGTTTATAAATTTGTCCCCAATCTGTGACCTTGCTGCCATAAGCTCCACTGTCATTTGTCAATAGTTATATCTGCCAATCTCAGTTGTACAAGTTTCTACTGTCTATACACCTTACACTTACCCATCCAGATTGAACTTTCATTTCTTGGGGGGTGTCTACAGGGTGTTCAGATCGGACTCATAGTGATTGCCTGTTTACAGCCTCCCAAGAGCTGGGACTACAGGGGTGGGCTACCACACCCAGTCTCAATTGCCATCTCAGTGTGCCTGGGGGTGGGGCCGGCATGGCAGGCCCAGGGATGGAATACTGGTCCCCCTGAGTCTCTGTGCAGGTGCTTTAATCCACTGAGCTATTTGGCCAGCCCCAGATTGAACTTTCTTAACAATTAAAACCTAGCAATGCCACTGACAAGATAAAACATGTGGTTCACGTGTATGTAGATGCTAATGATAACTGTAAGACTTATTGAAATTCATCCTTATATTGACTTATTTACAAAAGGGGCCTCAAATATCCTCTCTATAAATTCCACTATCAGTTGGAAAATAGAGGAGGTTGTAGACCTTAAAGAATTCTTTATAAGCCTATCCAGTAATTTCTATAAGAATGATCTAACTGGGATTCCAATTGCCATGTAAAGCTGGCTAAAAATCCCTTAGCCCCAGGTCTTGACAACTTATGATTT
This sequence comes from Myocastor coypus, assembly GCA_004027025.1. Taxonomy (NCBI): domain Eukaryota; kingdom Metazoa; phylum Chordata; class Mammalia; order Rodentia; family Myocastoridae; genus Myocastor; species Myocastor coypus. The sequence continues at coordinate 17,656 of PVJA010010255.1, forward strand.
TTACTGGAATTGGGAGGCAAAAGCCCTGAACCTGTAGAACAAGCATGGCCATTCAGACTGCTCATCAGGAAGATGACCTATGGTGAAGGGTAGAAAGAAGCTTTAATCAGCTTTACCATGGGGGTGAGCAAAGAATGATTCAAGTTCCATATCCAAGGGAATGACAGAACTTTAGGGTTCTACAGAAAAGGTGGACAAAGGCAAGACTTGAGGGTGTGTATAGCTGTGGTGTGTGCTTAACCTAAGTAAGGCCAGCCAAGTCATGGTTTAATTGCTTGTAGCTCAGGACAGCCTAGGGCAGTGGAGCAGGCAGCTTCAGTTTCCATTATGGGATACTTCCTCCCACATTGGGGTTAAACTCATCATGGATTAAGCCTGAAAGCTCTGCTTTTCCTGGAATCGAGGGTAGTTATGAGGTTAGAGCTATGACTTCAGACGTTTAGGCATTTTTCCAGGGTGGCAGGAACTGGATATTGTAGAAGCTGGCTATTGTGTGTCTCCGAAAATTGCTTTTATTATTCTTATCTGGGTGTATTTAGCCATGAAGAAAGATGAGATAGATGGGGTCAATTTAAAATTGCTAAACCTTGTGAGGTAGACATTCTTTCTTATAATGCAGGTATTATTTCCAGGTACCACAGACTTAGAAGCTTTAATATCCCACATGTTTTGGTGAAGATATTTCTGCCTTGGAGCAAGCTAAACAAACTGAAAACATGAATCAAGTTAAACCTCTTTCCCTTTAACTATGGGCATCATTTATGGTGCCCAGTGATGAGGAAGCCAACAGAGAAAATTGCTAGCAGAGAAGTGCGGCTCTTGTCATCTAATTTAACTACGTGTTTAGATGACTTTGGAATTGATTTGCAGGAAAAGTTTGGAAAGGCTTGGATAAGTGAGCTAAAGAGATGAAGAATGGTATAAATAGAGTTTGATAGGTGATTCTGGTCAGAAGTCATCAGGATACTGGTAGGAATTTGGGAAGTAAAGGCCAGGCTCAGGCAGTTTTAGTTGGGTACAAAGATTCCATTTATATTTGTACTAAAAGTCATGTGTGTATTACACTTTAGTGCAAAATTTTTCTAAATTTTTCCCATATCCTGAGGTCTCACAGAAGACTAAAATTAAGGGTAGTGGAATAATTATTCTATTCAAAGAGATTTCTGGATGGCGTAATGTTCAACCTGTAGTCTGGGTCCTACTGATTATTTTTAGCCATATTCAGTGAGAAGCAGAAGCAAAAGGCTGAGGAGAAAAACCTGAAAAGCTTAAATTTGGCCTATAAAAAGCCATGTGCACAGTTGTGGGCAAAGGAGCTGTGACTGCTAAGGCAAATGGCCCGACAGGAAGAAGTCATGTACTTTGTGCATGAAGACAAGAACACACGTGCCTTGAAGGCATCATCTGTGATCACCAGGAATTCACCAGTGGCAGACTTCAGGGTGCAGAAAGCTCAACACTTCCACTAAGGATGAGTCCTTACAGCCTTGCCTCAGTTTGAAAAAGTCTCACCGCGAATTGGTTTCCTAGGATTCATTCACTCTACTCAACCACTTGAGCTTTCAGCTATGGCCCAAGTGGGGCTGGGGCCCATGTTGTCCTGATGATGCCAGTATGCAGAATTCAAGAGTTGTGGCATCGCAGAGACCTCAATCTAAATTTCAAGGAAAGCGGGGGAAGGAAAAGAGAGAGAGAGAGAGAGAGAGAGAGAGAGAGAGAGAGAGAGAGAGAGAGAGAGAGAGAGAGAGAGAGAGCCTTTGAGAGGCAATGCACTCAGCTCTGGGGATGAAGCCCAATATGCAGTGTGCACTTGTGGAAGTTGGAGATGCCAGAAATATGGATGGTTAATGAAAGAAAGTTGTAGGCTATGAAAGAGAAAAGCCTTGAGGGTTGTAGTCAGCAAGTCCGTGCAAACTCAATAGGAAAATGAAAATTTAAATAAAAAATGAATGCATATATTGTGAATGGTAAAAGAACTATTAAAATAATTGTGAGATAATAGCTAATTAGGAATAAAAGGCATAGATTTGAATACTAAATTTATGTACTCAATTAAAAATACAAGGAAAAAAAGACAAAAATAAGTCATAGGACAAGAAAGATGTCTTCTAAAGACATTATTACAATAATGCCCCAAAGTATAACTGTAAGACAAGAAGATATTACTACCAAAATAGGCCTATTGGGCATATTATTTATTTTAAGCTGGTTATTTTGAGAAATAGCAGTCACAAAGTAGCTATGAAAACCCTTTTGGGTTTTACATCGATATGTAATATCCATTCATAAGCATATCTTACGAATGCACCAAGAAGAGATAGGTAACTAGAGAGGATATCTTCTTAAATTTGCACAACAAATATTTCATATGCTGACAGCCTTTTTCAAAAAATATCTCTTAATGACAAAAATGTACTTATCCATGATGTACAACATGATATTTTGAAATATGAGGAAAACTTTCAGCAAATGAGGAATCAAGGGAAACTTGAATCTTCCGAAGGGTTCTTCTTAAAACTTATGAACTACATTATTCCTGCTGGTTAAATAGATGCTTTTCCTCTAAGGTTAGAAACAAGACAAAAATAGTTTTCCTCAACATATCTTATTGAAGGGTCCTCCAGTACTATCAGGAAATAAAAATAAATTATTAATAGAAGAATGCACAGGAGGAAATAAAATATCTTCATCCTCTGTAGTGTCATCTATGTAGAAAATCTAAACAAACTATAGGGTCCATTCAAAGTGATACTGAGTTTATAAATCTGCAAAATACAAACAATAGACAAATCTGACCTTATTTCTACACAGACTCAACAGGAAAATGGAAGTTTAAGTTGAAAAAATATCATTTATTTTAACATCAATAACTATAAAATCTATTTAAATATAACTTTCAGAAAAGGTATGTAAGAACTTTTACACAGAGTTGTGCATTAACTTGCTTGAAAATTAAATACTAAATAAATAGAATTGTATGCCATAAATGTAGAGTAGAAAGTAAAACATTATTTTTAAGTATATTCAGTATAGGATCTGACTCACAGCTCAGCCTTGTGATCCTCCTCTTTTTATCCTCTCCAGTGCTGCAATTATAGTTGTGCACCACTAGACGAGTTTCAGTGGCCAGCTCAGTGTGCTCAGGGTGTTGCCAGCATGAATGTGGTAATAGGAATCATACCTGTTTAAGCAGGCACTTAGTCCACTGAGCAATCTTGCCGGTCCAAAAGTGATTTAAAAAAAAGGTTTTAAAAATCGTTTTGAAATTTACTTTGTATAGGGTCTTATCATGCAACTTGGGCTCATAGTGATTCTCCTGTCTCAACCTCCTCAGTGCTGGTATTACCGACCTATATCACCATGCCTGGCTTTGATGGCTAGCACGATATGTCCAGGTCTGAGGTTAGCACGGATGTGGTACAGGGGTTTGAACCCGGGTCCTTGCACTTGCTAGGCAGGTGCTTACATCCTTCAGATATCTCTCCAACCTGTAAGATGTCAATAATTCTCATTGTTATGGTTTATGTCTAGGTGCACCCTCCAAATCTCTTGTGTTCATAGGTGGGGCATAGTGAGGTAATTGAATCATGGCGTCCAGATGCTCAAAGGTGGATTAGCTCATTGGTGAATTTATAGCTAAGTGTGATTTGTGAGGCGAGTGATGATTGGAGGAGGATGGCCACAGGGGCCTAGCCTGGCAGGTGGGAAGCCTTCTTCCCTATTGCCTTTATCTCTTGTCTTCCTAACTTCTGGCTGCCACAGCCCCAGTTGTTTGTCCTTTGCCACGCCCCTTTTCCACATTTATTTGTCAAATCACCCTTCCTAGAGAGGCAGCAGACTGTGGACTGAAATCTCTACAATCTGTGACCAAAATCAAATTTCTCTTCCATAAGTTTTTTTTTTTTTTTTTTTTTTTTTTTTTTTTTTTTTTTTTTTTTTTTTTTTTTTTTTTTTTTTTTGAGACAGGGTCTCACTGTGCAGTTCAGGCTGGCTTTGAGCTCCCTTTTGTAGCTCAGGCTGGTCTCGAACTCACAACGATCCTCCTGCCTCAGCCTCCCAAGTGCTGGGATTACAGGCGTGAGCCACCACGCCCGGCTCTTCCATAAGTTTTGCGGGTATTATGTCTCCCTGGAAATATTTGGTGAAATAGATAGGAAGAGTTCATCTAATCTCAGCTTAATTTTTTTTTTTTTCTGGAAATGAACAAAATGGCTCTAAAATTTACATCAAAATGCAATGCAGTAAGAATAGCTCAGCAGTTTGAAATACAATAAACCAAGATTTAATGTGCTGGGCTTCAATGCAGAATAAACCAGTAGTAGTTAACACAGTAGTAACACAAAAACAAAATTAAATCAATAAAAAACAGTATAGAGTCCATGAAGAGATACATCTTCATAACTAACTGATTTTTGACAAATATAAAAATCTCTAGCCAATGATCACAGAGAAATTATAGATCTTACAAACCAAAACACAATATGCCAATGATTTCCTTCACACAAACATGAGCTTTATTTAAACATAGACCTAATCGTTAAGCTTAACACTGTTAGCCGTTTGGAAAAAAATACAGGAAAAAAATCTTGGTTTATGTTTGACAATTTTTTTACTTTTTTTTTTTTTTAGTGTGTGTGTGTGTGTGTGTATGTGTGTGTTGGGAATTGAACTCAGAATCCTGCACTTGCCAGGCAGATGCTTGTGCCTCTGAGCTATAGCCCTGCCTCTTGATGAAGTTTTTAAAAGAGATAAACAAACAAACAAACAAAAAGAAAAAAATCAATAAACTAGACCTCAGAATAGTGAATATTTGCTTTTAAAGGACACTACTACTAGTGTGAAAAGGTGAGAAACACTCTGTGAAAAAACTATTTACAAAATAGTTTGTATTTGTCCAATAATTTATATTTAGAATGCATAAAGTACCTCTGTAGTTCAACAATAAGTACATAAACAACTTAATTAAATTATCAATTAAGTTATGGACAAAAGAGTAAAATACTAAGGAGGTACATGAAGGTGTTCAATAATCACGTAACCTCACTGACATGTAGCATTTATTTATTTGTTTATTTATTTTATTTTTTTTTGTGTGTGTGGTACTGGGGATTGAACTCAGGACCTTGCACTTTCCAGGCAAGTGCTTATTCTGCTGAGCTATCTCCCCAGCCCAACACTTGGCATCTTATTCTTTAGAAAATTGCACATCGATACCATGATTTATATGGCTATCTATGCTCGCATTCACCAGCAGGGCCAACTTCAAAATGACCAGTGAAATCCAGTGTGGCTTGGAATTAAACTTCTTTGCAACTCTCAGGTACTGGTCATAGGAATGTAAAATCATACACTAAGTTTGGACAAACATTTTGCATTTTTTGTAAGCTCCTGTGCCTATTGCTACCACACAATCCAGCAAATTAATCCCAGACATTTATCTAAGAGAAAAAAAAAAAAAAAAAAAGAAAAACCAAACAAAAACATAGCTGTGGACAGAAATGGTTACCTCCAAATATGAATATTAGCTTTATTTTTAATACTTAAATCCTGGAATCAACCAAAAATACCCATCAAGAAGCGATACTGTCTCAATTACCCTTCTGTCATTGCCTGGACAAAATACCCAACACCCAAAATTAAGGAAAGAAAGATTTATTCAGTTGGCTAGTGAAAGTCCTCCCCATAACCCAATATGCCAGGTTGTAGTAATTCTCACTGTGATTGGTTGAAGAGATTTCCCAAAAGGTGACTGGATCACAAGGGGCTGCACTGATGTTTGTAGCGGAATGGGCTACGGGCAGAAAGGTCAGCGAGGGCATGACTCGGAGAGTGTATCTCTTCTCCTTGCTGCTGCCCAGCTTTTGTGACGTGAGTCTCCACACTCCACTGTACCCGCTGCATCATGCATCTGCCGTGGAGGCAGCCGACCTTGAGAGGAAAACTCTGAAACCTTGCACCGACTTAAACTTCTCTTCCTTCAATGTGCATCAGGTACTTTGTCCCAGCCATGGGGAAGCTGACCGATATATCAAGCTGTGTAGTCAATTGTACCTTAGTTTCTGCTAAATACTTCAATATCAGTAGTGCTCACTTGCTATATTACTTGGGGGAGTTTGCTGACCCTTGTATAGAAAGTAATATTGTCTCACTATGAAAAGATCCTTCTTTGTACCCTTGGCCTTACCCTCTCTTTCATATCACAGATTCAGCTTTGTCCCTCAGAGTAGAAGATATGAGGATGTCTGAGGCCAATGGTCTCTATTTCAATCTGTTCAAGTCTTCTAAGTATTTATTCGCCAAATGAGCAGATATATATTTGCTGTTTCTCCAAGTTTTCCTCTGTATGAATTACTTTAATATAGTAAGCCCAGAAATAGGTCAGTGTACAGTTTTATTTTGATCCAGGGTAACTTGCGGGAACTTGCTTCAGTGATAATGGAAATTACAACTGGGGCAACAATACAGATTTGTGTGTGCAAATCTTTACTTGAGAAAGTGGGAGAGGGACTTGATCCTCAAGAGGAACTGGAGGAGACACGATTCTGGTGGAAAAGATCAGACTGGTCTGTTAATAAAAGAATGGGATTTGTTTTTAAAAATGTTTCTTGGGTGGGCTAGCATCTGGTACTTTTCCACTGGCTCATGAGTGTGGTGAGTCTTGGTACATCTTCCTTGTCTTTTAGGGGATTCCTTCCTAATATAAGATATGGGTTAGCAGTTACTCTAGATCTTGGAGACATGATACTCTGCGGTAATAATGCACAGAGTCCTTTTGAGAAAGAGGAGGGAATAAAGAGATAACACATCCAAATATTGTCAGCAAGGGAGAACACAGAAGACACACATATTCATTTTAGCAGCAGGTCATGGATGATGGCTGTAAATCTGTTTTGTCTCCTCCGTGGTTCCCCATCCTACTTGATTTTTGAAGTCCAAGCCTAGTGTAATTACCAGGGGCATCACCGTCCTCCCATTTTCACCCATCCTTCAACAGTCCTCCACCTCTGCGAGTGACACCCAGGCCTCTTTATTGTTCTGCATAGCCTCCATGTGGCTTCACCAAGCGTGTGGGTGCAGCGTGCACACAAACCCATGGTTATGAAGTCTTGTCCCTGTGCAATAACTCTCAGCAGCAGCGCAGTCTAAACATGCAAAAAGGAAGAGAAATATAGAAGTAATTAGCTCTAATTGTGAAGCACATTTTTCAGGATAGAATTAGAACTTCCTTTATGTAAGTAAGTAGAAAGGTGTTAGTTCCCTTTGTCCTTTATCTCCCCATCCTGGAAGTATAATAGAGGAGACTTTTCACAGTTATATATTTCCCACAGCAGGTTTCACTTTGCCTTTACTTGTAGGTCCCCTGGGCCTGATCTTTTAAAAGTGTTTTAAGTTTAGATACCTCCCTTGGTGCTACTGTACCCTTGAAAAACCTCTGTGACTCAGTCATTGCATAAGGGCTGGTCTCCAAATAGATACCTCTCTCGGGTTTGCAGATCATATCAGAATTGGAGTTTAGGTCCTGTGTCACTCACATTCCAGAAGGCATAGATAGAAGGGTCCCCTACCTAGTTTCCTTCTCATCTTTGGGGGGTGCACATCTGCTCCCCTCTGCCCTTCTAGGAAGCCCTACACACATGGCCTAGAGGTGACACAAGAAGGATTAAGATTGTTGATTTGCACTAAGTGAGAAAATAGGAAACTTACAGTATTACACCTCTTAAAATGATAATAAAGAGCATTTTTAATTTGCAAGCCCTGGAGTAATGACTTAGAAACAAACTGTCATTTCATTGTAGCTTAAACCGTTAGCGTTGATTACAACATGCTGGATTGCAGTAATTGAGTGAGTGCAAGCTTGTGAAAGATTAATTTCTTTACATGATTCTTTTTTACACATTGTCAGTGTTGAGTTTTTTTTTCTCTTTTAATTTCATCCTGTTTTTCACCAAAGCTTGTTGCACTATGTTGATAAATGTGATCACAATATTTTGAAAAGATGGGGACTCTCATGTTTTCTGGGACACTATCAGCTTGCATAAATATCCCTTGTAGATGTAGATTCCATGTATGACAATTTATTACTTTGACAAATATTAATATAAAATCCATCTTCCAGCACTCTTACTGTTAATTATTATGCACTTGCTGACAAAAATATTTTATGGATGTTTGCTGCTTTGAAGATGTTTTATTTGATGCTCAAAAGTAGAAAGTGGAAAATAAATGATGTAGGCCAGAGAAAACACACACCAAAAGATCATGAGAGTAATGTACAAATTAAGAATATAAAGCTATAGTGAAAAGCTTTATTTAGTAAAAAAATTTATATAGGAGAGTTTTAAAAGCAGGTAAGTTTACTCAGAATCATCCATCCCACACAGAGGAGATTCTGTCCGAGTCATACATTAGATTAAAGGAAGAGCAAAAATGTTCCTCATAACTGAAAGAAATTAATCTATGCACACCAAAGTGGGTTCCTAGAGCATACTTTGATGGCAATTTTGATGGGGTTTTAAGCACAGGAATAGCTTCAAAAGCTGCTGTTTTCAAGAGAATATTGCATGTGTACAGAAAAATCTGCGTTAATAACGGAAATAGCACATGTCAAAAAAGGTTTCTCTGAAACCCCCTTATCTTCGTTATCAGACCCACTGGATCTGCTGCTAATACTCTGCATCAGGATGTTCCCTTTTCTTATTTGCCCTTTCCTCTCTAATCTGTCCTGTCCTATGCTATGCTATGCTATGCTATGCTATGCTATGCTATGCTATGCTATGCTATGCTATGCTATGCTATCGTATCCTATCGTATCCCATCCTATCGTACCTATCGTATCCTATCGTATCCTACCGTATCCTATCCTATCCTATCCTATCGTATCCTATCCTATCCTATCCTATCCTATCCTATCCTATCCTATCCTATCCTATCCTTCTATTTTGTTCTTTTATTGTCGCTTAAGATAAAGTGTCATCAATTAGTCAGGGTGCACTTTGAAGTGGTGCCATAGCTCATATTGGCCTCCAACTCACCATTCTCATGCCTTACCCTAGCCTCCCAAGCGGTAGGGCCACATGTGTGTACCACTATGGCTGGCACTCAGCCTTCCACAGGTATCACCTTGAGACTGTATCTCCATCATGTGCTTACATCCTTTCTCCCAAATATACTTTCTGCCCTTTACTCTTGGACAGCCTGTCACTGCTTCCCCTACAGGATGCTCACATGCCACCTACCTACTCTAAAATATATTTCTGTTGTGATTAGATTGGGTTTCACTTTATTATTGAGGCTGACCTTGAACTCACTGAAGTCTTTCTGCCTCAACCTTCCAAGTGCTGGCTGGGATTACCAACATGTACCATCATGCTTGGATATTAAATATTTTTAAAATATAAGTTTATATTTATGATTATCTTTAACTATGGATGTCTCTCCTTTAAATTCAGGGTATTTATAGATATGATATACAGTACAACTTTATTATTTGAATTACCTTGATTTTACTTATAAGGTTAATTTCATTGCTTTAAAAGTAAGGTGATTTATAGCTGAGCATGATTTTTATGATAATTAATAAATTCATTTGAAATATTGATTAGTTTTAAATCTGTACGATTAGAATCCAACTAGAAAGACTTAGTGGAAATTAAGGACTAATTCTGTCAGCCAAAACCAGATTTTCTTATAGGAAAACTTCAGAACCAAATACATTTCTTTCTTTGCTTAGTTAGACATGCATACAGACATGTTAATACATCTGTAACTTAGTAATATGTAAATTTATGTGATGCATCATCAAAATGCTTTTGTTGTATGGAAGTGAAAGGGAAAGATACATGAACATTTTATGGGCGCAGAGGTCATCACAAAGCACAAGTATTCACATCCCCGCCATGATTCATGAGTCTTCCTAGGGATGGCACAGAATGGAGAATACGCATGATTTTTAGAGGAGGGATAAATAGTTTGTAGGAGAACTTAATGGGCTCATAGGAACAAAGTCTCTGACAAGAGTCCCTTGGGCCCATAGCACAATGGGGTGTAAGTGTTTTACTCTGAATACTAAGTGGCACTGAAATAGAAGGAAATGGTGTGTGACAAAGATCTGGCAAGGTGTTGACAGACCTCAATCATCTTTCTTTCGGCATTATCATTTTAGTTAAATAAGTCAAAGCAGAAACCAGAGGTAATTGTTTACTTCCTGGGTAAATTTGACTTTAAGTAGACATGGAGGTATCAGAGTAGTTGCTTATAGCATTTGTAACTCTCTGACTTGCTTCAGATTTAAATAATCTGTAATCAGGATGGCATATATTGGGGTAACTACGGCATATGTTGGGGTAACCGTACCTGGACTCCTGTTGCTGCCATCACCATTGTGCTTTAGTTAGTTTGGGTCTTCTAAGCAACTGGACACCAGATAGGATTATATGTGTGAGGGGTTAGCTTGGGGAAACTTCTGGTGGGGAATTAGAGGAGAGGAAAGTGGCACAGGACAATTCAGGTGTGACCTTAAATTGTGAAGGAGATAGGGTAGTAAGGAGGGTTGAGAGGAAAAGGTTTTACATGCAGGGCTCCGCGGGATGACTCAGTGGTCTAAAGCGCCTGCTCGGGAAAGCTTGGGCAGCTTCAGGGACCGCGGTTCAATCCCCGGCACCACATGCTGCGCCAGCCCTGCCCTTGGGGTGGGCTGAGCCGGCCATAAAAATGAGTGAATAAACAAACAAAGGTTCTGAAACAAGAAAAAAAAAAAAAGGTTTTACATGCAGTTCTGGGAAAGAAAGGCTGTTGGAAAACTCAAGCCAATGTTACTTTTAGGACGAGGTTGGCCTTAGTATACCTCTAAATGTAGTGAGGAAATGACAGTCAGGAAAACTGCAGAAAGCGTGACTTTGGCACAGAGGTATGGTAAGTTGAATGATCAGAAGTCCATCTACTCCTTGAAATAAGAGTTGGCTACAGCCAATTTTGATGGTTAGCATAAGCCAATTTTAGATGTAGGATTGAATAGATTGAAAACAGACAATTAAAGTGTTTGAATAAATCTTCTTAATCTTTTATAACATCTTTAGCATTTCTCAAGCACCAATCTATTTTTCCATTCTTCTGGAATAGAATTCATTTTTTTTAATTCCTTTTTTTAAAATAATTTTTTATTATATTTATTTATTTTTTTTTTCTTGTTTCAAAACCTTTGTTTGTTTATTCACTCATTTTTATGGCCGGCTCAGCTGGAATAGAATTCAAACATGGAAAAACTTGCTGTTTGTGATGACAAAAATAGGAGCAGAAACTATGAAAAGATACTGAACATAGACAAATAACCAACTTCATAGGAGATGATTCAATTTTGTACTATATTTAAAAGCATAAAGCTCCTCATAAGTAATATACTTCACAAACAGATCATTATAACAGGTCATAAAGTGCGGTGGACCACAGCATTGAGAAGTTCAGGGCTAAGAAGTAGGCAGGAGTTGACGGAAAACAACAGGTCCCAGAGTCTTCATCACCGGACAAGGGCTGCAGGCAGAGTCAAGTCCCCAGGAAGATACACTGCTACATATGAGGAAGGTAGGACTCCAATCTGAGAGTGTGGGAAGTGAAACATTTTGAAGGAGGACATTTTAGTGTTTCTGGCACACAGAACGAAATGAGAGTTGTATAGTATGGAGAAGATCTAAAACAAGGGTTCAGCAAGTGGCCTGGACGGCTAGCAATGTGGTCCCTGTGATAAACTTAACACTGGGAGATTGACAGCAATAATTTTCATGACTTGAGCTTTTAGTACTTGAGCGCAGAGTGCCTGAGTGAGGAGTGTTGCAGGGGGCAGGGCACTGTGCCACACTCACTCTGCCTTCTGCTGCCCCACAGTGAGCTCATGTTTGGGCTGCTCCCTATATGTGAATGAACCTGCTGCATCAGGTGCGAAATGCACTTGTGCCATGTGAGTGATGTGCAGCGATTACTACTCATAGTATCTCCACATACCTATATGTATGTGTGAAGACATGCATTCAGTGATATGCAAATTTTCTAATTTAAATATTAAAACTGGGCTTGGGCCTCTTTTAAAATTAACTTAAAATGTTTTGTATGTATTATACAAATACGATAAAGCTATGCAGAGTATATGTTTCAGTTACTGTTTTCTCTTTGCTGGGACAAATTACCCAGCACCCAAAATGAAGGAAGGAAAAGTTTATGTAGCTCATGGTCAGTGGAGGTTTCAGTCCATACTCAGCTGGGTCCGAGGCAGAGTGGTGCATGGTAGACAGCAGCCATTCAAGGCAACAGCAAAGAGCGAGAGAGCAAGAACAAGTGAGAGTGGCAGCAACAATGGCTACAGAGAGTGAGGGTGTCTCCTTTATGCTGCATTCAAGCTATCTGCCCCAGGGTGGGTGTCGCACTCAGACCCATAATCCCAGCAGCACTCACACCCATAATCCCCGTGGACCATGAGTTAATGACAAAGTCTAGAAGTTGGTCACATGACTGTGTAAGGCTTTGCGGGGACAACGACACACAAACCATAACACTATAGTAAACAAGTGTTATTACTTACATACATTGACTATATCACATTTTTGTGCGCAGCCCAAGGCTACTTTTCCTCTATCAATGTAGTCCAGGTATGCTAGAGGTGGGGCAGCCTCATAGCTCAGAAACCGAGCAGTGCAGAGCTCACTTGTTAAGAATACTATGGCAAGAATAATTTGCTCATATGTCCCATCATATTGGGCTCCAATGCATTAAGTATTTGCTGCTTTAATTTATATAAAAGTCTTAAAACATAACCAGAGCTGAATTTATGTCGGCTCTAAGATTCTTCCACGTGCTGTAGGGGCTGAAGCTTAGAAATGGGATGACCCAGGTGCCAACTTCTATGGAGATTACTGAAGCTTGGTTACTATTCCCTCACTTCCACTTCAGAGTCAATCGTGATGACACTGTAAGACGTAGATGTATTTAAGATGAAGTCACAGGTGCGCCTCCTCTTCACAGAGTCATCTGGATCATGTACAGCAGTGCTGTGGCACCAGTCATTTTCTATCAGCGCTGTTTCGGTGACGGCCGGTCTATCTGCTCCAGAGCTATGGAAATATTCAGGTTTCATATGCCAGCGTTATTTCATGTGAGCTTTATTGGGACTAATTTTGTAAATCTTCAGGCTGTCTTCACTCTTCATGATCTATGGCTATGAGTTGCGGCCGTAGCGCTTTGTACTCAGAGCTTTCCAGAGCACTCATGTAGCATCACTGAAGAACTTTCTTCTATTATTCATGTTGGGGAGAGCTTGTACCAACAAATTCAGCAACCAAAAACATTAGAAGATTATCACTTTACAAGCTTCTGGTTAACAGTGTCGTTTCTCATGCACTCCCATTAACTTCCACTCTTTAAAATGCTAATTTGAAGTTACAATCAGGAAGAAGCTCCAGGAATGAGAAACCATCTGATTATTTGTAAAATTTTAAATTCTCAGATAATGCCTATATCCTATTAATTATTTATAACTATGGCACTGATATAAATTATCTTCAAAAAACTCTATTAATCCTCAAAGTTTTCTCTGATCTACTTATTAATTTATTTAAACACATTCAAGAATAAATTTAGCATAAAATACTTGTTTTTAGTAGCCATAATAAAGATAATACAACTTTTTAATTTAGAATATGATTGCAATTTCCCAATCAGCTAATGGCTGCTTACCTTTAGGCTCTATAAATGGAATCAGAGAAAGTGAGCCAAAGCTCTATCTTTTTTTTTTTTCACAATTCTCATTTTTTCAGTTAGAGTAAAGCGTTTTCATCTCCACTATGACTTTCTAAGTTTAACATAAGCTCCATTCTTACCATATTTTTATAAAAAAGAAAAGGATGATTTATGTCTTTTCATTTCTAGTCTTACATAAAGAACAGAATCTCAGTGATGATACATTATTCTGAAAAATCTTTATGTCTTGGAAAGTTTCCAGATGAATATCTCTTCAAAGGAGAAAGAGTTGTTAAATAAAGGCCCCCGTCGTCATCAGCACACTATGTGTGAGCACTTGCTGCACAAACAGCAGCCTACTGGGTGCTATTGATGTAGCAGAATGTACTCGGCTTGATTTACAGGTTCTCCATATGGAAGCCTTTCCTTAATGAGTATGGTTATGGACTAAGAGGAGATAAAAAAATACAATTTATTAAAAGAAATTACTAGATATTGATACTTCTTGTGAGTGAATTTATATCTTTCGCTTACTCCCTAGGAAATAAATTCTACACATCTCCTATGATAATGTGTAAAAACTTGCTTAAGACTTGCAAGAAGAAAATGAGAAATTAAACTGCTTAGTTATGAATTATTTTCTTTCATAGAGCATTAAACATTAATAGTATAATATTTCTATTTAGAACCAAGAAGCAGTATCTAATTAATATAGCAGCATATTTATTCATTTGATGCATAAAATGCATTAACATTTTTCTTGATCTCTGAAAACATGCTCTATTAGCCATTATTTTCCACAAAACAAAAAGATACTCCAAAACATTCTCTTTTGTGTGACTTGTCGCATTGCCTTAGAAAATACTGCATGAAGCTGATGTGGCCACTTTAAGGTATTTCTTCATAAAAATCAAGAAGTGTGTTCTCTTCAGGGCTCATTGTGTCTCTCTCTCAGAGTGACTTAAAAGACAAGAAAAAAAAATCACTATGTCCTACAGGTGCTTTGAGTGGGAACCAGCCAGACTTCAGGGCACCAAGGTAGGGAGCTTCTATCTCTTTGTGAGATTGGTTGACTTCCAACCATCAATGATGGGGTCAAGGAACAACAGAGCTAATTAACTCCAAGATTTATTGCCCATGTTGACTTGGCCAGTATCTGTGGAGGAAGCAATTAGTCAGCAGTTCCAGATGTTCTTGAGAGTAGCACTTCCCAGACTTTACTGTGCATAAATATCCCTTGGGATTTTGATTATGGGTCCTGATTCAGCAGGAGAAGGTGAGGCGTGAATTACTGCCAATCTGACACCCCTTGAGGGATGCTTCTCATGGTAGTGATGAAACCTTCGCCCTTGGAACAGATGCACTGGAACAGGCCAGGCTGTCACCTGTGCCTAAGCACTGACACCTCCCCACCACAAGATGGAGCCAGGCAGACTCACTTCAAGTACGTTTTCTCCTTGTAACTACTGTAATACAGCTGTGTGATAGAGCTCTTTTTTGCAAAAGTGGTAAGGAAGCATTTAACTCTATTTACTTAAATAACTATTTGTTTACTGGTTAATTTCTACTATTCTACAGTTTTGTATGTCAGTTCTCATTCTCCATCTTTATTTTCTTGTCCCCAGTGTGGTCAGAATGTGGGAGTACTTCAATGTCTTTCATTTCTAATTCAAGTTTGATGACCTTCATTTAAGCTATTCAGTAGGTTCTCTTGATCATATTTCTAGGCTAATCCTTAAGCCTAGAAGGATTATGAAAAAGATTATGTTTGTATTTAATTTAAATCCCAAGGTTACTATGGACAAAATTGTAAATAACATTATAGAAGGGACTAATACTGTCCACATACTTCCAAACTAATATGTAGTTGCAAGGTAACCTAAGATTGGATAAAAGCAATAAATTGGCCTCTCTTCTAGGGCACACTGGGACAGCAATTGAGATTTGGTGTGGTGGCACATGCCTATAATGCCAGCTCTTGGGAGGCTGTAAACAGGTGGATCACTGTGAGTCCGATCTAGTAGTGAGACGCTGAACATCCTGTAGATTCTCCTCCCCCAGAAAAAGAGCAATAAAGTACCCCCTAACCTTCTGCACTTCTCCAAAGCTAATTTAATATTGCCTTGCTCTGTTTATTTTTATAAATGCAAAGATGACAATTTAAATTTCTAGAAGGACCATCATGTCACAAACAACCACATAAATTATCTCAGCCACTTGATGCGATTGCCAAGCAAAGTGAGTCTGCCATTGTTCAGATGATGGACTTGGAAGGAAGGTGAAAAGACCTTTCCGTCTTCATGCTCTAACCTTTTCTGATAGCCTTACAACAGTGACTGAAATGATTAGTAGGTACTTTAATTTGGAGAAGGTAGATTCTGGTAGTGGATAAAAGGTACTGTAAGAACTAATGAAATTTATTTAAATTATGTTCTCAAGCCAAAATTTTTAGTCTTCTTTCCTTTCTTACTACCTAGACCGCTGAATGTCTTCCTTGATTTTTTTTTCTTTTTCTTCTGTCATTCTTGTGAGTATTAACACAGGCTCATTTTCCACCGCTAAAATATTTATCAGTCGTAAAGAGTACATCAGAGTCAAAATTCCAACTGAGACAGAGACTAGACAGAGACAGTGAGAACTATGTTTCCTCTATCTACTTCATGTATGCAAAAGCTATGAAAGAACTAAGGTCTGAGAGTTCTACAATTATTAAAGATTCTAAAAACATGTAGGTATCATATATTTAGGCAGTGTGCATGATGTTGTATAAATTGGGTGAAGCTAGAGGTGAGAATATATTTGTTACCACCAGGACTTTTCTCAAGTACCCTGATGAACTTGGTTTGTATTAGTTCTTCAAAACGTTTTTCTGACTAGAATTAGAAAACAGAACCATACAGAGAGATCATAAAATGTGTATGTTTTCATAACAATAAAAATAATTTTATTTATGATTCCTCAAGTATCTGAATTCAAATGAATTGTTACATATAAATTGATTCTCCTTTATGGCGAAAATATCTTGCATGATTTTAAGCTTATCAGCAGTACTAATTACATTTTAAAAATAATGAATAGTCATTTAATCAGTAAAGTGTGGCTGACACTGACAACAGTTCTACAAAGCACTGTACATGGTTTCAAAGTAAATCCTGAGGGGATTTGACTGACCTTGGGAGATACAAAAGTTACATGTTTTGTTATACAGGTCTTGCTTTAACTTGCTGTTAACCACCCAGCAGATAAGTTTAACCACAAGGCATTAAATGTAAAGCTAGATTAGTATGCTGAGCTGTATAAGGCTCAAATCAGAAGCTTCTCACACTGCCAGTTCTGCCAATAACCCACTATGATTATGAAATATTGGGCCATGTATACAACTACTTTCTCTTAGGTAAATGAGAAAGATTTTGTACCAACAATGATTAGGAAAATTATCATGTCTACATCCTGTGCTCTGTAAAACTACTATGAGAATAACAATATGCATTGTATCAATTATTGGAGATGTATTACTAATGTGTTTTGAAACTGTGGCATTGTTATTTCTTATTAAAAGTAATAAAAAAGAAAAAAAAAAGCTGGGCGTGGTGGCTCACGCCTGTAATCCCAGCACTTGGGAGGCTGAGGCAGGAGGATTGGTGTGAGTTCGAGACCAGCCTGGGCTACAAAAGTGAGCACAGGACCAGCCTCAACTGCATAGCGAGACCCTGTCTCAAAAAGACAAAAAAAAAAAAAAAACCACAAGAAAATGCTTGCTCATATTATTTTATTGTGACAGAGACTGTTTGTAAAAAATAATATCTGTAGCAGTAGTTCTGAAGCCATGATATATACGTAGTATTTCTTTTAAGACAAAATATGTTCATGTATGAGTTGTTTTTCTCTAAACTACGACTTCAATATTAAAGTTTAATTGTGGTGTTGACACTTTGGGATGGATAAATGGATTTTGGGCAGCAGATTGGATACTCATGTCTAAAAGATGCACTATCACTGATCTATAGTGACATTTGGTGAATATATCTTTTCACTCCGAGGAATAATTGATTTTATTTTGTACATTGTTAAGCCTTTGCCTCATTTCTCGTAACAACTTGTTTAATTTACCATGCCATATTTTTGTTCTTGAATATCTATTTTTGTCCTTACTATTTAGTGATCTCCTTTTATTAATACGTGCACTTTTCAAAATAATTTCTTGAATTCCAGAAAAAAGCTTTCAAAATTGTTAAAATTTTGCCCTGAAAATGCTACAATAATTTTGAAAAAATTAAATAAATCATTTGGAATATAAAAGTATTTGAAATGTTGCCCTCGTTTCAGTTATTTTAAAAATGTGGAGTTAATTATGACCTATGAAATAAATAAAAAATGTAAATGAGGATAATGATTTCATCATGTCCAGTCTACATTAGGATTAATAGTTCAAGGAAGTATAAGAGTCCAACTTAAAAGAAGAGAGAGAAGAGAGAGATTTACATTTTGTTGACCAAAAAGAAAAAAAATATGTTTAGATAAATAAGACACTAATAAAAAATGCTACATCTTAACTAGAGATGTTACTAATACAGTAATAAATAGAAACCTAATATCTACAAGAAATTAGAAACTTTGTAACTATATACAATTATCATTTATAGTGGAATATAGATATTCTCCCCCTGCAAGTACAAATATCTTTTGTATATTTAGTCTAAAAAATTGAAGAGAGTTAAATTCTGGAGTTCAGATCTATCAGATATAGCCACTAATATACATCATCATCTTATAGCTTTGAATCTATCCTTGTAGCTTTCATAAGAAGCAAGCTGACATTCCTCAAGGGGATTCTCTCCAAAGAGCAGCTATAATGTAGGCAGTTCTTGCTAATTTAATAACCATCTATAAGCTGTATATGAATATAATAATAAGGTTGTCTTGAAGATGTCATTGTCATAAAATACACTTGCCTGGATCTGAGACCTTTAAAATCTTCACATTTCTGTGAGTGTCTTGCCAGTGTGCAAATTATTTATATTAAAAAATAATGATACACAATAGATTTTTGAAAAATATGAGTGGCAAGAAATCAAATGCGCTGTCTATACATTTGAAGATTTTTGATGAATGGAACATAGAATAGCTAATGCAGCCTACTTGGCATTTGCTCACATGCCTCATCATCTAACCAGATCCACTGTTTTATTATATTTCTCTTTGTCAAGAGTCTTCCTATACACCACTGGACTCTGAAGTCTAAGGCATACCCTGACCAGATTCTATAGATTCTAATAATCAGAGTTACAACTCCGAAGGTACAACAATTCAAATGCATATGAATGTCTGTGTATTCATGTGTGTGAAACAGGAAAAGAGGGTAAATGGATTTTCCCAACTAATGTCCCAATAAGATATCTGAAAAAGAACTGAATAGGGCTTGGTGATGAATGCCTATAATTTCATTCAGTGAGGAGGCTGAGGGAGGATGATTGCAAGTTTAAGGACAGCCTAGGCCACTTAGTAACAAGAGTCCAGTGATGGCCAACTTTTCAGAAACAGTGACCCAAATCCACTCGTTTTTTTTTTTTTTTTTGCAGTGTGCCATCACTACAATTAAACTTGGGTTTCAGTTTAGAAAAAAACAACTCATACATTAATTAACATTTTTGTCTTAAAAGAAAAACAAATATCATGTACTACAGTTTAACCTCTACTCAAATTAAAGTCTAAAAACATAACATAAGGAAGGGATACAGCTCTGTACTCCCGAATTCAGTCTCTGTTATTGCAAAAACAAACAAAAAAGAGTTTGTTTCTCAAAAATAGACAGTAATAGTTGACATTTTAATAGTACTAGTCATTTGCCTATTTTTATTCATGGTAACTATGTGATGTTTAATGTTCTCTTGTCTGCTGGAAACTAGGAGCTTAAAGTCCCCATAATGTCTCTCTTTATTCTGGTAATACTCTACTGTGAATTGAAGCTCCAGAATGCAAGTTCTGTCCCTAGAATTATCCGCATCCTGAATATGCACATTTCTCTTCTCTTGGCTTCACTTCACTTGACATCTAGTTTGATTGCTTAAATTTAAGCTTGGATTTGGTCAAATAGTAAAATCTTCATTTCATGTTCAATTGAGGAGATAAAAAATCTACCATGCTAAGTATTCCTAATATTCTGATAAGGCTGCACCAGAACTGTTGAGAAGCCAAGATTTTACGTTACTTGTGAGTTGTCATATTACTAGCCAAAGTAGCTATGGGTACTGGTGAGAAACATGATGCTTGAGTCAAAGATAAAGGACTTTATTATCTGTGGACCAATAAGTCACACAAACATTAGTATACTCAGCCCGGCGTGGTGGCTCACGCCTGTAATCCCAGCACTCGGGAGGCTGAAGCAGGAGGATTGGTGCGAGTTTGAGACCAGCCTGGGCTACAAAAGTGAGCTCAACGCCAGCCTCAACTGCATAGCAAGACCCTGTCTCAAAAAGACAAAAAAACCCAAAACAAAACAAAACAAAAAAACATTAGTATACTCACATGCATTCACGTAAGCCAATCTGTCAGATGGGATATGCATACATACAGTGAACCTTGTTACTTTGAACCTAGACATTTGGAACTTAAACATTATATAATAAGTGCTAAATATGCTTTGTATTTGCTCTGAAGGCAATATTACAAAAATCAAAAACTGGGATCTTATCTCTTTAAAAATCTTTTGCATAGCAAACAACATCACAAGGTGTGGAAAAAGTTTTTTTCCAGTTGTTGTTCAGAAAAGGAGTTAATATGTTGAATATATAACGTATTCAAAAAACAAAAGAAAAAAGAAAAGTAGATGCCCCAGATTTGAAGACCCAATTCAAAAAAGGGCATCCGAAATGAATACACTTCTCAGATGCGGAAGTAGAAATTACTAGTAAATATACGAGGAAAATATTTGACTTCACTGGCCATTTTGAGGGATGCCAATTAAAACAACACAGCTTCCATTTCACTGCAGAAAGGACGGCTACTGTTTGTAAATCAACCAATAACAGACTGTGGCAGGGCTCTGGATAAAGGAACACACCTCCATTGTGGATGACAGTGTAAACTTTTTTTAAATTTTTTATTTTATTTATTTATTTTTTTCTTGTTTCAGAACCCCTGTTTGTTTATTCAATCATTCCCATGGCCAGCTCAGCCCGCCCTGAGGGCAGGGCTGGCGCAGCATGTGGTGCCGGGGATCGAACCGTGGTCCCTGAAGCTGCCCAAGCTTTCCCAAGCAGGCGCTTTAGACCACTGAGCCATCCCACCGGGCCCCGACAGTGTAAATTTGTGTCTGAAAATAGCGATATTTTAACTTCTTCCTTTCCTATCCTTATTCCTTCTATTTGTTTCTCTTGTCTAGTTCCTCTGGCTAATCTTTCTAGAACTATATTGAAAGGAGTGATGATAACGGACACCCTTGTCTTACTCCTGATAGTAAAGTGAAGGGCTTCAGTTTTTCACTGTTTAGTATGATGTTGGCTGATGGTTTTTTATCAGACTGAGATAAAGGCCAACTATTCCACTGTGGAAGTCAGTGTCTAGATCCCTGAAAACCAAAGTGAGGGATTCCATTTGACCCAGCCATTTCCCCGCTCATTATATTCCTGAGGAAAGTTAGTAGCATGATCCCACAGCAATATATGCAGATCTGTACTTAGAACAGCACAATTTCTAATAGTTAAATCTTCCAAACAGCTGGAATTCCCAGCAACAGATGAATGGATACTGAAGGTGTGATTTATTTTATACAATTGGTTACTACTCTTCCATAAGGAAGGATAAACGGACATTTGTAGGCAAATGGATGAACCTTGAGACCATACTCTTAGTTGAGATAAACAGAACACACTTGTTTCAATATTGCATTATTTCTCTCGTGTGAGTAACCAAAAGGACAAATAAGGGCAAAATATATAATAAATACTGATAAATAGGGGGAAAAAAAGATCAAATAGGAAGAAGAGAAAGGTGGGGTGAGAAGGAAGCAAAAAGAAAAAAGAGAATAGGAGAAACGGGGAGAAAGGTTTGATAAATAAGAAGAGAAAGAGATGCTAACAGCAGAAGAGGGGCTGGGAAAAACGTAAGAATCAAGTTACGTCATAGAAAGTTACAAATTTCCTATGATGAGTGTGATTGTTATATATATTTAAAATGTACCAATAAAATTAAATTTGAAAAGAAATATCATAAAATAATGAAGAAAGATTTTGAATTTTTGTACCTCTGGCATGCAATCAATGAAAATATTTAGTAATTGTAGTGGTTGATACAATGTGTCAACTTGGCTGAATGACTCAGCAGCTGGTTCCCTGTTGGTGGGAGCCCCACTCTGGGGTACAATTGGTTCCTCCCTGGAGCATGAGCAGGGCCCGCTTAAGATATGATTGGATTTCTCTCTACAGCGGGATCAAGGGCCCATCCTGGGGTATGATTGGTTCCACCCTAGGGCGCAATGGGCCCACGTCAGAATGACTGAGCACAAAGAGACTTTTTAAAGGGCTGAAGGAGGAGTCAACACTTCACTTCGTCGGAGAAGCTTCAGTCTTCGCATTCAGACTGGATGTCTGGCTTGTGGCACGGACTCTTCAGCCTCCAGCTTGGATCTTTCGCCATCCATCGCAGACTTCAGTGTCTATTACAGACACTTCAGTCTTCCATCGCAGACCCATCAGCCGACAGATACAGATTTACACGGAGTGCTGCAGTGAAGTCCAGACCACGGGACTGAATCCTTCAGTCCGGAGCGTGCAGGCGGCCTGTGCATGCTTCCTCATCTGACTCTGTGGCTGACTATTCTAAGCCAATCTTATAATTCCTTATAGATTGTATATTTTGTGTTAATATCCATATACCTAGCTCATATACGTATGTTATAGAGTAATGGTATTACTAAGCTTCTTCTCTGGAGGATTAACATCTTATATAAAGGTAATTTCATTGTTTTGAGGTAACTTTTTTATTCTATCAGTTTTGACTGATGTATGTAAAAGGATACTACATAGTAAGGAACCACTAAAAATGTATATTTGAAAATAATTCTGATCCCAGCACTTGGGAGGCTGAGACAGGAGGATTGATGTGAGTTGAGACCATCCTGGGCTACCAAAGTGAGCTCAAGGCCAGCCTGAACTGCACAGTGAGACCCTGTCTCAAAAAGACAAAAAATAATAATAATTCTGCCATATTTGGGAGTTTTGGTCAACAGTTCTGAAACTTTCCATTCCATATACAAGATAAAGCAAATTTCCTATCTAGGGGGTTGAGCACCCAATTCTATTACAGTGCTAAGCCATACTCCAGCAACAAAATTTCTGGGTCTACTCTCCCATGTACTAGCTGCATACTCACTTCAACTTTTCTGTTTTTCATAGACCTCCAACCCACATATAGTGTGCTGTAGTGGTTATTTAGTTTATATAGTGTAGTATATTAGATATATCCAGGATCCCATTATCATTTCTTTTTTCATCCAGTGTGATATGTTTTCTATTGCTTTCCCCACCCTGAACACTTCATAGAAACTCCTAAAACACTGTAGAGTATCAACTTGCTAGTACAATAAATCTTTCCAGCATTTGTACATCTTTGGGCTCCATTGCTCATCACCTTTTTCTGAGGCCCTCTGCCTCAGTTTCCTTGAAAGAGCTTTTACCGTCTTTTGTCCCCTCCCCTAGAAGTACAAACACTATGTTTTATAATATTAAATAAATCACTGGATTTGGAGTTTTATCCATTCCTATTAGCTTAGAAACATCAAATGATCATTGTTCTCCAGTAACATTAATGACTCTTCCTAAAAAGAGTGAACCCAACAATATTTAGTTGTGCTGTATTAGGCAGAATGACTCTTCAAATTGTCCCTGCCACAACTTCTAGAGTTTCCATTGATTAAATTGGAAACTATTACATGAGTAGTAATTACTATTACATGAGTAGTAGAATGGTGTTTCAGAATAAATAAAGGATAACTTGCGAGGCCCAGTGAAATTACTTGGAGTGTGAAAGGCAGACTTGAGGGACGTGTTGGGTGGGCCAGCAAGATGGCTCAGCAGTCTAAAGCACCTGCTTAGGCAAGCTTAGGCAACCACAGGGAGCGCTGTTAGATCCCCAGCAACACATGTGCCAACCCCACCCCCAGGGCAGGCAGAGAGAGAGAGAGAGAGAGAGAGAGAGAGAGAGAGAGAGAGAGGGGTGTTAGAGAACTGAGAACCCAAAGGACTAAAGAGAGAGCATGAAAAAAAATAAGTGCCGTTTTCGAAGTAGAGACAGCTCCCAGCTGATGGAGAGACATAAGGACCTCTGTGTGGCAATTCTAGGAAAAGCATGCAGCCAATCCCCTCCCTGTGCTGCGAAGTGCACCCCCTAGAACTCCCGCAGGACTCACCTTGTCAAAATCCTGATTTCTGTCACTCAGGATTTTGACCTATGGACTATATGAAATAATACATTTGTTTGTTGTTTTGAGCTCACTTGTCATAAATGTGGCAATAACTGACACGTAGAATGCATGCAGAAATTCTTTCTATTTGCATTCTAGTGTGAGGCAGTCTTCTCATGCTGACCAAACGTGGGTTTCCTCCCCTCTCCAACAGGTTTAGGGCGCTGGCCTTGCCTGGGCCTAGTGGGGGCTGACTGTGGAGTCAGGTTCCCAGCAGTCCCACAGGACAGTGATGTGTGGGATAGGAAGTCGCTTAGAGGAGCATCTGAAACTCCAAAGACTTTAGTAGGAAGAAAAGATTACTGTAGGGAACTTTCAGGGGACAGATTTAGTGACACCTGGGACAAATTCCATCCCTTTAATGAGACTGTTAAAACGCCAAGAACAGACTAAAAGCAGCCTGGATCTTTCCAAAGTGATGGGGGAAGAAAGCAGTTTTGGTCTTCCGTCACGTAGCAAATAAGAGCACATGGGAAGATCTACCAGGCCACAGCTCCCCCGCCTCCCGCCCCCCCCCAAGGGGCTAATACTTTGTCCTTAATCTGCAAACTCAGAGGGGTGAGTCACTTTCCTCTTTACCGTTTAGTGTTCTCCATGTGGACATGAGCTCAAATAAAGCCAGGGAGTGCATCATAAAGAAGCACACATGTAAAAATCTACCATTTCTTCCCGCTGGACAATCATGCTGAGTAAGCAAAACCCACAAACCCACAATTATTGGAGAAAAATAAATATGTCTTTACTTAAAACAAAACTAGAACCATAGAGGTTGGAGGGACAGTGGTGCACACACGTCCTCCTGGAGAGAGCTGGATTCTTGTTTCAGGTCCTTAATTACAGAATCTTGGATTGTGTCTCCTGCTTCAACCTTCCAGACCTCCCCAAAGACCTGTAAGATTCCACTTGGGAAATTACTAGCAGTTCTTGGAAAGAGTGGAAGGAAGCTTGTTGCTTGGACTAAAAAACAGGATTGAATGAGTTTCAGAAAACAGGGACAAACTCGTGGACAGCAATCTTCAGAAGAAGATAACTTCAAAAAGCCATCCTGAAGCACTATGCAGAGAAAAGAGGAGAGTGGCCTCCTCAGGAACGGAGGAAGCTGGTCCGTCGCCAAAGAACCTTGAGCCAGTTCTTCCAGGCAGATGAGGTGGTCCTCTGTGGAGAGTCCTCTTTCAGGATCTGTGAGGAAGACAAGAAAGAACAAGCAGAAGGCTCCTGGGAATGGAGATGGTGGCAGCTCCAGGGAAGCACGCTAGGTCCCTCGGAAGTGAAGCACCCAGGCAGACCCCACTGTTGAACGTGAGAAAGCATTTGAGAATAGGATGGAAGTTACAGTGAAGATTCCTAAAGAATTAAAACCATGGCTCGTGGAGGACTGGAACTTAGCTACTAGGCAGAAGCAGCTCTTTCAACTTCCTGCTAAGAAAAATGTAGATGTCATTCTGGAAGAGTATGCTAATTATAAGACATCACAGGGAAATGTTGATAATAAGGAATATGCAGTTAATGAAGTGGTGGCAGCAATAAAAGAGAATTTCAGTGTGATGTTGGGCATTGAGCTACTCTACAAATCTGAGAGGCCCCAGGATGCTGAAATCCTCTGGCTCACCCTGACGCACCAGTGTCCCAGGTTTATAGTGCACCACACCTACTGAGATTATTACTGGAGCGATGTTGGCCTATACATCCCTTGAGGAGAAGAGCCTTGAACTGTAGTTGGGCTATTTGCATGATGTCCTAAAGTATCCGGCAAAGAATTCTGTATCACTGTTTACTGCCAGTGATCACAAAGTGGTTTTTGCTGGCTGCCATCGCAAAGCCCTGTGACAGTCTCCTGACCTCTCACCACTGATGTCTGGTATCTGCAGACACTTTCTGTTCTAACACTTTTACTTGTATAATTGATGCTCTTTAAAATTGTTAATGTATAACAGGACTTATTTTTCAGTTTGTTTTCTGTTCTATTTGGAACAGAAAATAAAAGGAATATAAACTTTTCCTTTCCTCATTTCAAAGTTACTGCCAGTATATGTGGTAATTAAACAAAGAAAAATCATTTTTCATTGCCTAGTTGAAAACATTGCTTAAATGTTGGTGGCTTGTTATGGTTTATGTCTAGTTGTGCCCCCAAAGCCTCAGCAACCATGGGGTGGAGACTTCTACAGATTGAGACTGGACTCACGAATCACTGGGATTATGTGTTTTAGAGATTATTGGTCTGAGTACTGCTGGGAATTATAGATGGGGCCTGAGGTGGATAGGCTAAGGCAGAGAGACTGACGTAATTTAAAGAGACAGAGAGACAGACTAGTGCTGCTGCTCTCTGCTGCCCTAGTGGGTCGGTTGTCTCTGTCGCAGTTGCTGCTGCTCTGCCGCCATGAACTGGATGCTCTCTGTCCTGTTCCACTCAGGCTTGGGCCAGCCGGATATGGACTGAAACCTCTAGTAACTGTGAGCTAATAAACCGTTGCTTCTTTCATTTTCAGTGTCCCAGCAATGAGTAAAAAGTAACTAAGACATGGCTCTCTCTCTTTGACACTGTACAATTTTCTAATATATGTTAAATGCTATGTGACAAAACGGTCTGATTCCTAGTGCCAAAAGTTCAACTTAATGTATATACTGAAAAGCCGTACCTTTGTTCTCTCTTTTTTTAATGATGCTTGAATCAAGTAAAGCAGCCATCCTCTGCAAATCCACCTATGTGGTTCCTTAGGCATTCTATGGCTCAAATTATTGAAAGAGGGTGGTTTGTTTCATGGTTTTGCTCACATTGTTGAAGGATGGTGATTTGTTTCTTGATTTTTGTATATTTGAATCTAATTCATGTTCTTCTTTTTATTAAACTTTTTTTTTTTGAATTTATTTATTTTTCTTGTTTCAGAATCTTTGTTTGTTTACTCACGCATTTTCATGGCCGGCTCAGCCCGCCCAGAGGGCAGGGCTGGCGCAGCATGTGGTGCCAGGGATCAAACCGCGGTCCCTGAAGCCGCCCAATCTTTCCCAAGCAGTATCAAAGCTGAATTAATACTCTGGAAGATAGGATTCACGAAATAGCTCAATACAGATAAATAAGTAAAAGGTGGAAGATTTATAAAAGAGACTGAATGTGAATAATAAATTTCCTGAAAGATAAAAAGAAATAGAAAGAAGAGATTCAGTAAAGAAAACTAGGTTATTTTCTGAGGTTTTAGCAAGGCCTGAAGTTGTAGATTTAAAAGGTTAAATTATAGGCTGTTCTGAAGAGAAAAAACTGTCAAACATCTATTACATCTCGGTAAAAGTCGTGAACTCTGAGAAGCAAGAGATAAATTTTTTTTCCAGAAAATTGAGAACAGGAAAAATTGACTTGTATAGGACACAAGATTAGATTATTATTGAACTTGGCACCTATGAAATTTCATAAAATTAGGAAGAAAATTTGTTCTGTACTGGGGGGAAAATTAAGCTTCTATTGAACTTTGCCCATGCAATAGACAAATGGAGGCCAGAACATATGTATGCTTATCAAAGAATGTGACCACTGTGTTAGAATTATTGAATGAGGGAAGAACTGTTTGCCGGTTAAACGGAAATAGAGATAGGTAAGGAATGAAAGAGGCTAATATTTAAATGTTTCTGAGATATTAAGGAAAACTGAAATCACTTTGAGATAATGTATATGGCAAAAGGAAGGAAAATAAAGTACTTTTAGATAGTAAATACTGCAAAGAAAAGTGTAAAGGGAGAACAAATTCTCTAGAAAACAATTAAATGTTACTAGTTCTTACTACAGTATTGTGGGCATAGTAAAAGTTCTTAGAGAAAATTTGCAGTCGTGGATTAATGGTCCAGTACTGTGTAACAAATTACAGCCAAATTTATTTTCTTTTGAATAAACAGTTGCATATTAATCTCATTGATTATGTGAGGAAGACGTTTGGTTACAACATTTGGCACGGTGCCTCTCGCAAGGTGGCAGTTACACACCAGCCTCTGATGTCACCATGTCCAGGCTTGAGTGGAGCACAGAGATTCCTGGGGGGGGGTCTGATTATATAGGTAGCAGGAGTCTGAGTGTCCTCAGGATGTGGCAGCTTCTCTGGTGTGACTGAGCCAAGAGACAAAGACAGGGTCCCTTTGTACTTGATGTCCTGTGCTCAGAATTCACACCTCTGCCTTCCACAAGCAAGGCCTGATTCTGTGCTGAAGAATCTACACAGAGACACAGATGAGGGCAGTAAAGAACTTTGGGGCATCCTGGGAGATGATCATCCCATGTTTTAAAAATTATCAAAATCAGCTGGGTGTGGTGGCACACACCTGTAATCCCAGCACTTGAGGCTGAGGCAGGAGGATCAATGCTTGTTTGAGACCAGCCTGGGCTACAAAAGTGAGCTCAAGGCCAGCCTGAATTGCTTAGTGAGATCCTGCCTTAAAAAAAAAAAAAAAAAAAAAAAAAAAAAAAAAAAAAAAAAAAAAAAAAAAAAAAAAAAAAAAAAAAAAAAAAAAAAAAAAAAAAAAAAAAAAAAAAAAAAAAAAAAAAAAAAAAAAAAAAAAAGTTGTCAAAATTAAAGGAGTTTGGACTCACTTTAGCAAATAGCAAGTATAATATAAACTGAGAAAGTATAAAACAGGACTCATAAAGACAAACCATATTAATACTTTAGTAGGCTTGCTAAACAAGTGCAAAAGTTTTTAAAATTTTTTTTTAATACAAAAGCATTTTTAAAAGCACAAGCTTCTAAAGGAAGACAAGTGAAAGCAAAATCATTAGCAATGACAAAAGACACATGCCTTTAGGTAAATGAAAAAGGGAAGTTGAAAAAATTGAAATTAATTTGAATTAAAATGAAAAGCTGCTCTTGTGAAGGACACCAAAAAAAAAAAAAAAAAAAAAAAAAAAAAAAAAAAAAAAAAAAAAAAAAAAAAAAAAAAAAAAAAAAAAAAAAAAAAAAAAAAAAAAAAAAAAAAAGAATGAAAAGATTAGTTGCAAATGGAAATAAAATACAAAAGTTATACAAGAGAAAGGATTGTTATCTGAAATATATATAGAAAAATCTCTCACCAATAAGAAAAGAAACATTTAACATTTTGTGAAAGCAAGTGGTAATATCCTACCACCTGTCCAATCTTATATTGTTATTGTTAATCTGAGCAACAGATTTGATGACAAAATAAATAACATATACACCATTGTTAATCAAATATGCTTGACTCAAAAATCTGTAACATATGTATCGCATGTTGCCCTGTTTCTTTCTTTGCTTCTGATTTTTGTTCTTGCTTTGCTTTTCCTTTTCAAAATAAAATTAAATTTAAAAAAGGAAAGCAAACAGCTCATTTAACAAATGGGACAGAGACTTTAACAAGATCTGTAAGGTCTTGCTAGGAAGATATACATAGAGATGGCATATAAGCAGATAAAATACTTTTGTACGTTATAGGTCATGAAGGAATGAAAATTAAAATAACAGTGAGATACCACAGCATGCTTACCGGAATGAACTAAATTCAGCACATAGACATCATGAAACAGTGGCAGGGTTGAGGAGCAGCAGGAATGTCCACACACCATCGGCGTGGATATAAGTTAGTGTAGCTGCTTTGGAAGACCGTTTGCAGTGTTTTACAAAATTAAACATACAGTTTAGCATATGGTGCCAGGATTGTTCTCTTTGGTATTCCACTTTTCCTTTTCTTCACTTTTTTGTTCTGTACCCTTCTCATGAACTCTGGCTTGTTTTCTTCCAATTTATTTCTCTCCCATTTTATACCCTTTTGCTTTCTGTCTTCATTCTTTTCTTCCTTGGATAACTCGCAGTGCACCCAAAGCATGAAGATCTTTGGAGAAAGTTGGAAGGATTTCTTGTTATCGTCAAAACTGCCTTTTACCACGAGTGATAGAAAACTAACCTTGCTTGGAGAAGTACAGTGCTCTTTTTCTTACATTAGAGAAGTCTGGAGTGTGGACTCCCCACCTGCAGTGGTGATTCATCAGTGTTCAGAATTCTACTTTTCAGCTCTCTAGTGTTACTGGGTCATTTCTGTCTTTACGTGCCTAAGGTGTACTGAAGTCTTCATAGCTACATACCAGTTGGCATCATGAGTGAAAGCAAGATCCAAACTTTCTGCACTTGATGTTTTGTTTTATGATCCTATTTCCTTCGTACTGAGAATTATAATAAATATTCTGGTCAATGTTCACAGTATTCTTTGTGTTTCTTAGCTACCTATAATTCTTTAAAATGCCCAATCCCACTGATTGACAGGCAGCAAGCCATTCTCCCCGACATGAAACATTTTGGACTATTTATTTGCTGCATGTGTCTTTCTACTCTGGAAATCAGGTAAGAAGAGCAAATTACATTTAGCTTCTAACTAAGTGCTATTCTCAAGGCAACAGGATATGACACACATTTCCAGTGTGCAGAAGCTTGTGTGTAGATATAGTAATTACATCACATAAGTTCACAGGCCACAGATCAAGGCAACTCACAGAAGTAGCCTCAAAAGTGGGAAGGAAGTATAGGGAGATGCTGGAAGCTGTGGGCAATGCATAGAAATACCTAATCCACTGAGGAGTATTGAAATACATAGTAGGGAAGGCAATCATTGAAGTTGGTAATTGGGAAACAATTTAGTAACGGAAATAGTGAAGTTAAAATTTATTCAGTGCTTCCTGTCTTGAATGTAGAATCATTTGTAAGCCTTAGATATTTCAATAGCAATGTGTATTACTTTCCAACATAAGTGACCTATTTAAAAATATGTCTGAATTCATTTGAAAATCATTGGCACATACTAATGGCCCAATAATTTCTTATTATTTCTTAAATCTATGTGAAAACAATCAATCTTATTTTTCAGTGTGAATATCAACCAACTGGAACATGGGATTTTGGTAGATGTATCCATAGATATTCTAATGCTATAAACCATGTTATTGTAAGAGTGTTCTGTTTAGACATGAAAAGTCAATTGTATGGGGAATTGAAAGTTAAATAAAAACAAATATCAGTGTGAACAAGTTATATTCAATTCAAAAAACTGAATATTTTGTGTGCTCATAGCTGGCCTTACACAAGTATAGAAAGCTTATGAATTTTAATGAAATGTCTTTATTTCAAGAATTTAATGATTGATTACTTTTTCCACATTGTGGATAATCTGTTAAATATATGTCACCATATCTAGCCATTTTCTAATCTTGCAGAAGGTATCCAAAACACATTTATAAATCTAAGAAAAGAGATGTTATTGATTATTCTGGACTTCAACCCATTTATTCACCTGTATAGTAAGAATCCTGTATAGTTTTCCAAATTATTTTTAAACAACTATTGACAAAAATGAGATGAGATTCGGTTTCATGGCCTCTGATTTGGAAAGGAACTAGACTATTGATTTTTGTACTTTTAAGTTTCTTTCATTATTGATTAGCCCATTTTGCCCAAGCCCAATTTTTGACATAGTTTCTTTAATTGAGAAAGAAGTTTTCAAAAAATATAGTGAAATTCAATTAAATCTTTGGTCAGAACTATTGTCATTAATCTTAATTTTCTACATCCTGGTACAGATTTCACTTACTTTCCCCTCTTATAATTCATAAGACTTGCAAAGGCTTTCTTGTCTTCTTTCAGTAGTAGCACTGCTTAAAATTCTAGGTGTGTGTAGTTTGAATTATCTACTTATGAATATCTAGATCACTACATTGACATTAAAGTGAACTTTATAATTTTAAGTAAAAGTGATTTTTTTTTCCCGGATAGTACAGATCTCAGGATGATTGAGAGACTCTAAGTTGATAGTATATACTATAGAGAATTACTCAAAAATCCATTAGCATAGCAAGGCTTATTTCACATCCTAACAAGGTTCCTGAGAGCCACAGGTCGTTTACTTTTGACCATCATGTGTGTTTTTTCCCTCTCACTTTGTTCTCTTCAATATGAGACCCAGGACTTTTACTATAGATACTGGTATGTATTCTAGATCCGATTCTTTTGGGAATAATGAACATTCTAGAGTTAGGCTTCAGACTCAAGAAGAAATGGTGTCTGCTTTTTATTGGGTTTGCTATGCAAGCACTAGGAAAAGAAGTTCTCTTTATGCTAGGATTGCAATGCTGAGAGATGTAAAGAATGACCAGATCCTGGTTCCTGTTCCCTAAAAACTAGTAATTTTTTAGATCTTGAGAGCCACCAGGGGATTCCTCCCATCAGGAAAACCAGTACAGCTCCCTCAGTTATGTAATTAATTGAACCACTATATTTATTTCTGTAGTAAATAAAAGAGGCAATTGTTTTGATAAACTTTAGATAAAATGTAATGCATTTTTGGATGTAATCCTTTCCTGCATTTAGATAATTGAAAATGATTGTCTCATAGACCCAGGGTAAGCCCAGAATTGCTGCTTTTGGGTTGTATGAACTTGTCATGGTTGGAAATGGGGAGGAATGGATGCTACACAGGAATAGTTGTAGAAATGAAAATTAAAAAAAACATTTTATATTCAAGTTGCAAGAAGAAAAATAATACTGTAAGCTGATATCACAGATAAATTTGGAGTTACGCAGACACACCTGTTTGTCTTTCTCCTTCATGCAGAACAATAAGTAGAAAGGAAGAAAGCTCATGCTAAAATTAACGTACAGAATGAAAAGAAAGAAAATAAGAGGCATAAGGAGGATATGTTTTTTATGAGCCTATATAAGTTTTTTTATCAACACAATATGTGTATAATTTTATTGTTATTATATATGCAAGATATAATGATTGCATCAAGGCTCTTCACATTTCATCAAACACTTTCTGTGTTGAGAAATTTTGTATTTTCTCTTCTTGTTATATTGAAGTCTATCACAGATAATTATACAGTGTATTTTCTTATGATGGTGTGGAATATCAAAACTAATTCTTTCTCTCTTGTATTTAGAGCCCCTTTTCTGAACTCTGGCTGCCATTTGTATCAAGCTGGATAAGACCATGGATCCTATGTGTTAATTGAAATTAGCCATGCGTTCATTTCCCAGCACTGTGACAAAATAACTGAGATAATCAATCTAATAAGAATAGAAGCTTTATTTTGACTTCCCTGAGGCTTCTGTCCACAGTGGCTTGACTCTGTCGCTTTTGGAACATAGTAAATCCTGTCAGGAGCAGATGGTAAAGGAAGATACTGTGCTCATAGTGACCTGGGAGCAAAGAAAGGCAAGGGCTGGGGTCCTAGTCTTCCCTTCAGGAGCATATAATCCAACCTAACTTTCTTTTACTAAGGTCAGTGCCACAGTAGTGCCACAGGCTGGCCACCAAACCCTCTATCCATGAGGACATTACTGATCCACACTATTGAAAAGATAAACATTGTGTATACTGAGGCATGTGTGGAAACTAAAAAAAAATCTGGTCTCATAAAAGAAGAGGAGAAAGGAGTGGTCCTCGGACTCTAGAAAAAGAGTCAGAGAAAGAAACGGCGATGTCAGACACGATTCATGAAAGTTTGCCCATTCACTGTGGGAGGACTCTGTGAGTGCTCTTTCACCAAGTTCTAGATTACAGGGAAGACATCTCAGAGTTGAATATGTAGTTATACAAGGTTGATTTGGAGGTCACTAATGCTTGGCGAGTACCCACACCAAAGAAATTATGGCTTTTTCCTTATAATGCTTCCCCAATATGTTTACCAATGAAGGACATGAATAAATTGCATTTAATTTACATTGATTAAAGCTTTCCTCCATTGATAATTTATCTAAAATTCTTAACTAAAAAAAATAAAATAAAATTCTGAACTTCTTTTAGCTAAGTGAGCTCTGGATAAAGCTTCTGATGAACTATCAGCTGTATAATGGTCTACTTGGCGCACTTAAAAAACACATTACAGAAAATTTTTGAAAATTCTCTAGCAAAGACATTAAAATTACTCCTTATGATGGCATGATATAGCT
This sequence comes from Myocastor coypus, assembly GCA_004027025.1. Lineage (NCBI taxonomy): Eukaryota > Metazoa > Chordata > Mammalia > Rodentia > Myocastoridae > Myocastor > Myocastor coypus. The sequence continues at coordinate 51,766 of PVJA010010255.1, forward strand.
TCAACAACTAAAAGAATTATTCCAGGAGAGAGAGGGATAGAAAACAAATGGGGTTCCTTGCAGATAAGAGACATGGTTGATGTGTGTAGCAGTAAAAAGTATAGCTGTTAAGTTAAAATAAAGCTTTGATCTCATGCTCATTCTTAATAGGCCTAATGAGAATCATAGGAATTATAGACTAGTCAATGTCTACAACTATTCATGAGCACAGGTAAAATTAAAATAGGACAAGAGACTAAGCTTTTGTGCATTGTGCTTGATGAGGAGGAATTTGGTGAATCAGTTAGAACTAAGTGACCTAATTTATATGACTGTTTTCTCTTTGATCTCAGAGAACACCAGTTAATAATGTCAGAATATTCTAGGACAGGTACATGAGGCATTTTCCATGCAGATACAAAATGTCTGATACCTGAAATTCCAAAGAGGAGACATTAGGTTCTGGTTCCTCCTTTCAGCAGTTTGAACCTTGGGCTGGCTCCAAGGAGGAGACTTCTCAGCAGAAATATGTGATGGGTGAGTGTTAATCATTCCAGTCAAGAAGCAGAGCAGCCTTGGAAAGAGCCAGATAGGCCAGGGTCAGTGCCCAGGGACAGTTTCCAAGAGCTGGAATCCATGAGCTGCTTCCTCCAGCTTTACCCTAGCTGCTAGTAGCCCACTCAACTATGAAATTATCAATATGTGATCCTGATAGCGAGGTTAGTGCCCTCACAAATTTCCTCTCCTACAGACTCAATCTAGTCAACAATCGAGATTAACTAGCACCAAAGGGATAAGAGCAGTGAAAGTTAAGATCTTTGTATATCTGTATACTTCTTTCCTCTATGCATTTTCTTTATTTTTTTATTTTTATTTTTTTTTATCTTTTTGAGACAGGGTCTCGCTATGCAGTTGAGGCTGGTTCTGAGCTCACTTTTGTAGCCCAGGCTGGTCTCGAACTTGCACCAATCCTCCTGCCTCAGCCTCCCAAGTGCTGGGATTACAGGCGTGAGCCACCACGCCTGGCTGCATTTTCTTTTTAAAAATTTTTTTCTCTCTTTTTCAAACTTAATTCAAAACTTTGAGCTTGATTAAAGAGTCTAGACTTACTCTTTACACTATAAAAATGCTTCTAGGCTTGTAGATATAAGCATACATCTCCGCCAGCTTTCAATTTAAAGATCTAAAAGAGGTTTTACTTTTTATGTATTTAGTACAAGGCCTGCAGGGTCTTACTACACAGGTCACACTTGCAGTGATGGTCCTGTTTCCAGCCTGCCATCACAACAAGTCTCAATCTCTACAGTCTCTATCTCTGCATGTCCTGGGGGCAGGGCAAGCTAGGCTAGCTGTGGTTACAACCTTGGTCCCTTGGCTTGTCTAAACAGACACCTTAATCCTCTGAACTATCTGGCTGGCACTTAAAAGACATTTTAAGATATGGAAAAATGAGCAAAGTTATTGAGTGAAATTTGGACACATGGAACTTGGACATAGAGTCTACGGATGGCATCAGAATGAATGCAAAAACTGGCCTTCTACTCATCTGTATTCCTTGATGTATACAGTGCACTCTGCTTGACACTTTGTACTCAGGGCAGTTGTGGTCCTGTCCTGGCCTAATAAACCTAAGAGAATGTTCTGCAATGAGAGAGTTACGATGCCATAAACAGCTTTGTGGTGGTACAAAGACACAACCAGGACTTACAACTTATTTGGTCCTTGTGATGGTCCTTTGGCAAATTTAGAACTTTATATCCTCTCTATATTTTATATTATGATTTTAAAAATAATAATGTTTTACCATTTATTAAGGACCTACATATACATACCAACCACTATTCCAAATGTTTTATATTTAGTAATACACTCAATATTCACAACAACCCTGTAGGCACAACATAATTATTTTGTTCCTTTGTACAGATAATGGAAGTTTTCTCAATCACAGAAATGTCAAGTGCAGTTTCCCACAAGCGTAAAACTAGTAAGAGGGTGACAGGAGATTTTAGTTCAGAAAGTCTGCTTTGGGCCCTGCGTTCTTAGCCATTGGCTTCCATAAACACAAAGCAGCAAGGCAAGAAGGGTTATGCAATCAGAAGCCTAAAGTACTCTCCTATGTTAGATACAAATGTCTCCAGTAGTTTGTAACTGTCCATAATTCAAGGTAACAAGAGTGGAAATCAAAATAACATGAAAAAATGGATAGCTTTCTCCTTCTTGATGATGATGATAGTATTTTGTTTTCGGATTTATAAAACCTGATCTTAATAAAAGCTGTGAGAACCATCTAGAAAAATAAAAAAAAATGTCAATCAAAAAAAATTCAATTTATTCTACCTATTGCTTCTTTAAAAAACATTAAGAGGGGCTGAGGGAGATAGTTCAGTACAATAAGTGCTTGCCTGGCAAGTGCAAGGGCCTGAATTCCATGCCTGGTCCTGAAAAAACAAAACAAAAACAAGCAAACAAACAAAAAGTCATTAAGAATTCTAAAGAAGATTTAATGGAATAAAAGCAGTAAAGCCCAGATGAAGGATGTGGACTCTGTCACCAGTAAGAAGGTTAAGAGAAATATGTTTGCCACTCAAGATGGTGGCAGAAGCTGTCAGCCCTGTTCACTTCCTAGGATTGATCAAATCAGCATAAACCAGAGAATTGGCAGCCTCTCCCTGAGGGGCTCAACCAATAAACTCACGTATACACTCTTTGGGGCTCTCCTCCTCCAGATGAGGCAACTGTAGGGTGTGTTTAAAATAGTTTGCCAGAGGCCTAGACTTTGCTGACTCATGGAAGACATGTTCAAGACATTCTGGTGTTGGGAATATCCATGGCTGTCTAAAGAACTACACCAAATAGTAGGTGTTTCTTAGACCCACCATTATGCTACATTTTAGAACTTTATAGAGTTCAAGTTTGGTGAGAGCCCTTTGGACATGTCATCGTATAGCATCAAGCAGGGGCACACAGTGCTATTTAATCACCTGCTGTGTCAGCATGAAGGACCCTAGTACATGGGCTGTCACTCATACATCTATAGTGGCCGCTAGAAACCAGACTGCTGGGATCTCTCTTCCTCCCTGGGAAGCATCAAGATCTTTCTAGATGGTCTCTCCAGCACATAGACCAACATTTGGAGGGCAAAGTAGTGCCCTTGTGAAAGATGTTTCAATAGTCAGGAGACAAAAGCTATCAAGCTTTCAAAATTGTGGCCTTGAGCTTGGCATAATACTTTTCTTTTATGCTTTGTTGGTCAAAGAAATAATGACCTTCTCTTCTTTCACCAAGTTGCAGGAATGGAGAGGTTCAGACTTTTAAAAATGTCTACACCTAAAAAATTTGTGATATTTTTAACTGGTCACATGAGTTTTTCTTCTTTCCCCTAGGTTGGTTATTGTTGCCTGCTTTAAAATCCTTGTCTGTGTTTTTCTTTTGGTGGGGGTTGGATTGAGTACTCAATGACAGAATTTTTTTTTTTTTTTAAATTTAGTACAGGGTCTACAGGATCTCACTGTACAGATCAGACTCAGTGATCCTCTTGTTTTTCAGCCTTCCAAGCGCTGGAATTAAAGGCACGGGCCACCAAACAGTCTCAATTGCTGTCTCAGTGTGCTCTGGGGGCAGGGCCAACACAGCGTGCTGGGTATTGAACCCCAGCCCCTGCCCTCTGCCTAAGTAGGTGCTTTAGTCCACTGAGCTATCTGGCCAGCCCTAAGGCCAGAATGTTTTACACTTGCTCCTCAGAGGCACTTTTATTGACATTATTTGCTATGGCTCTTATTTTACTATGCTAAAACAGCTTTTTCTATGTCTTCAGTTAAGTAAGCCATGAAAATTGTTAGTGGCTTGGTCTAATTAAATGAAGATATTCCAAACTCTAGTTTCAATGCGTTTATCTCTGTACTTACAGATTAAGGAAAGGAAGATAAACCTGGAGAAAAAAAAAAATCATTTAGTTAAAAAGCAAGGGTGAAAAGTAAATCCCAGGCAGGGCAGGATTGTATTTTTGCTTTGTTCTGTGTTAGTTTTCTTCTTTCTCAATGGCTAGATTCAGCTCAACTGTGAGATACTTTCATTTCTGATAATACAGCAAGTGATTCTCTTGGTCAGCAGAAAGTTAAAGGTTTTGCTGACTGGTTTGTTCTGCTACATGTCAGTAAGTGACTGCGAATTCTTGACAAGTGGTCTGAATTGCCCTGGTGACCAGAGAGAGGAGCTATGCTACTCACTCCCTTCCTGTAGTTCAGGCATGGCACTGTCCGCATTCACTGCTCTTTTATTTCACCTTCACTTCATAGATATTATTCAGACTTTTTACATGATGCGAAACTAAGGCTTTGAACTAAGGTAGCAGTCAGGGATTTTAACCTAGTCTGTCTGGCCTTGCCTTGAGCAGACAGATTCAACTACACTTTACTCTTTCCAATAAGAGGAAAATGGTTGGTGGCGATTTCCCTGTGGGGGAAAGTGAATTGCAGGCCCTGGAACGCCATGAGATTCTTTTTGCACTGCAACTAGTAGTTTTAGTACCCTGCTGAGGAAGTTGAAACAATTTTCTCCTGCATGATAGGTCCCTAGATTTTATTATTATTTTTTAAACAGCTCCTATTGAGGTCAAGTTTGACCTACTCCTGATATGATTGCTTTTCTGCTTCATGTTTTTGGTGGCTGCCTTTACTTTTGTCTGCCCAGTCTTACAAATCACTGGCTTTCATTTTCTAAGTACTCAGAATCTAGCTCTTCTTGCTCTTTCTCCTGGGTTTATTTTGCTTCAAGGATTTTGTGAACCTTAATATTTCAGATAGATTCATTGGAAAAGTATCTATAAAGTCATGTATTGTCTAACCCAATATTATTTTAAAGATCTGTTGTTAATATGCTAGGTAGAAAACTATCATTCTTTTAATCTTATCAAATTATTAATGAAACTAAAAGTCTTTTTGTTTTCTAATGTTTCTTTTTTGACTTTTCTTATTTTGTTGACCTAAAATTAATTCATAAAATGTGTAACATATGTTAAATACTTGTAGTATGGTTGATATAAGTATAAATTTGTCTTATAATCTTTGATTTGGCTTTTAGTAGTTTGTTATCTTTTTCAGAAATTTAAAAATTCTTTTAAAACAAGTTTAATAATATTTTTCTTTATGAATTCTGTTTTCCTATTTCACTTAAGGACAAATAAGCAATAGATCTAGCTACAGACATACTTTTACAATTATTATTGCATTCCAATATTTAATCTTAGATGATGATTTGATCCAAGCATGGTTATAGATGTATTCTATTCTTCTCAATAAAATAAATCTTTATTTAAAATTCATATTTATAATTTACATATGTGCATACAGATTTCCATGTGTTTCTATTTTTGGTTGTTAATTTGCTGCAACTAGTTGTACGTACATTAAGAACAAAATTGATTAACTAATAAATGTGTTCGTTTCTGGTGTGTGTGTGTTATTACAAGACTATTCTTATAGTCTTATAATAACATTTTCCTTTTTAGTATGAATATTTGAAGGCATAAATCATTCAATACACTGCTTCATCTGATTTACAATTTTTTGTATTTTTTATGTTTATTATGAATTTACAGTTTCTGTTGAGGGTTCTAAGCTCACCCAGAAATTATATGAGTGTATTTTTATTTCCAAGTGTTAAATTTCATTAGGATGGAATAATTATTCTTTATATTTTTAATCCTTCTAAATATATTAAAATTTGTTGTATGATTTTATGGGTCTTGTATACAGATTAATATAGTAGGTATACTTGCAAAAATTTGATATTCCGATATTGTGGAATATAATCTATAAAACAATTTATCATTTAATTTAATGTGACGATAGTATTCACTTTGTCTTGACTAATATGTGTTCATGCTTATTTTATTTAATCATTCTATCAGTTTTTGAGAGAGGGATGAATAATATATTATATTTAGAGAATGATCTATTTCTCTTACTAAATCTGTAACTTTGTTTTTGTAATTTTAAAGATTTATTGGTATGTACACATTTATGCTGTTATGACTCCCCAGTAGATCAGCTTTTATCATGAATTGATTGTCTTCATTTGTGATATATTTGTTAAGCCTACTTTATCTGATATTATTAAAAGTACTCTAGAACTATTATATATCTTATTAAAATTTTTATAATTTTCTATCATATATTTTTACTTAACCAGCATTGTTATAAAGTTTGTCCCATGTGGGCAACATAGGATTGTGTCTTAGTAGCTGTTCTTCTTCTGTTAATCC
>PVJA010010256.1:0-12415 GCA_004027025.1 Myocastor coypus
GTTGCTAAAAAAAAAAAAAAAAAAAGGAAAAGAATATACTTCTCTTTGGACTAAGAGGAAGCAGATATATACACAGTCAAATGTTCTGCAATTGCAGTGGGCCACCAGTGAAGCTTGTAATGTTGGAGACTATTGAATCTAAGCCTCCTAAAGCTCATCTCACCAATCTAGCTCTGCGTTTCATGCATTGTAATTAAGCATTTTTTTTTTTTCTTTTCTTGCTGGGTGGTCAAGGGCAAGTCAAAGCAAGACATGTATAACAAAACATTCATTTTGTTTGTATCTTCCAGGGTCACATCCCCTCAAGATTAAGGTTGGGACGATAGACAGTACTTTGTAGAACTGTTGTTAGTTTCAGCCTTCGGGATGAGTCACGGCCATTTCTTGGCCATCTTGCTTTCTTTGGAATACATGTCACTCTTGTCTTTTTGATATGTACTGCTCCTGGTGTAAACTGAGTTACTATCATTCTCTCTCTCAAGAGTAGTACTTGAAAATGAGAGACTGGGCCAAAAACCATATTCTTGACAGGCTACAGTTTTGTATTTCCTTGAATTTCCAAATATCTGTGTCAAAATTGTGTAACTGCTTATATCACATTGTATGGAAAGATATTAGAATATCAGTGATGGTCAGAAAATATCATTTCCAAGCTAAGTCAAAGATATTTGATACTCAGAAAGCCAGTGATAGTAAGCTCAAGTGCCTATGTTATAGAGTAATAGTATCACAAAGCTTTTCTGCCAGAGGATTAAGAATGTAAGTTAACAGACCAAAAATTGGAGAAAAAGAAGGGCTATAAGGATAGCCAATATTTTGGCCCTAGCCCTTCAAGGTCAATAAGGACCCAGGATATAAGAGAACCTGTGCTGTAATATCCTATAACTCAGGGGTTTCTCAAATTTTCTGGTCAAGGAGATTATGGGACCTCAGAGGAAAGGGATGAATGAACTATAGTGCGCCTAAGGAGAGTCACCCAGAGAAAAACGTTCTCTCAGGTTTTCACTGATTTTTTTATATTATTGATGAATGAAAAGTAAAAATTCATGGGGACACTGAGATAGCTCAGCAGACTAAAGTGCATGCTTAGGCAAGCTTAGGCAAGCACAGGAACAGTGGTTTGATCCCCAGAACCACATGCAATGCCAGCCCCGCCTTTGGGGTAGGTTGAGCCAGCCAGAGTCCTGGCAGTGACATGCCTTTAATCTCAGCACTGGAGTGGCTGAAAACAGGAGGACCACCATGAGTCAGAGTTACAAATTAAGACTGTGCAACAATCAAATACCTTAAAAGTAAAATTCATCTAGCCAGTTCCCCAAAATATTAAAAACTACTAGAATAAATTGTCACATATAATTCATTTGAGAAACACTGACTCAGTATAAAATGTATCTTTAACATTCAATCAATTACATAGTAAATTCAAATTTTGTTTTCAGACATTCATTATATTATCAGTAGAAAACATTTTTTTATAACTTCACATTTCATTTTTCTTAACTTGCTTCGACTATAGCCTTAACATGTTGAGTATCTGCTTTCAAGGGCAACAAAGTAGCTAGCTATAATCAGTTAAGCCTATGTAAATCGGAGAACAAAATTTATAGTGTCGGAGTTTTACTTTGGAGCATCATTTTTAATTTTAATAAAATATCTCAAAGTACATTACTGTATATTTTATGTATTTTTCTATATACTTTAATTGATTTAATGTTATTAAAAGAACAGTATCAACTATTTATATATGACACTCAGAATCTTATAAAATCTGTAAGAAATATTCAAAGTGTTTGACAGATGATTTGTTTTTATATATTTAGTGCCATTTAAATAACCACAGAAATAACAGTTTAATTCACATCACTTCACTTCAATTCTCTTTTATTTATTGACTTATTTTTTTAACTTACTAGAGATATGTTCCTTGGGCAACTCCTAGGAATTAATAGTTTCCACTGCAATGTTTTTGTTCTTGTTTCTGGTCTTCTTCTTCTTCTTCCTCTTTTTCTTCTTCTTCTTCTTCTTCTTCTTCTTCTTCTTCTTCTTCTTCTTCTTCTTCTTCTTCTTCTTCTTCTTCTTCTTCTTCTTCTTCTTCTTCTTCTTCTCCTTCTCCTTCTTCTTCCTCTTCCTCTTCCTCTTCTTCTTCTTCTGGAAGAAGATCCAAGATGAAAGTCAATTAACTTAGTATCCTTTTTACCTTGGGCCAAATGTCCAAAAGAGGTTTATTTGCATTGCTCAAAAAACCCCTCAAAGAACATACAAAGACTTTCTTGTAAACTCCCCAATGAATTACAAATAGTGACAAGAATTTATCAGCAAGTGATAAATTGCCTACTGAAATCCACTAGCTTAACTTTGGTGCTGTTGGTCTCTATCAGTCTTCCTCTTGACCTCAGTTTTTACAAATATTTCATAGATTCTCCAAAGAGAAGAGATTGTAGGTTTCTTGAAGTGTTTAGTCCTTCTTTTCACAGACATAGAAAGCTCTGGAGTCTTTTATACTTTTTATGATGTGTGAAATACCCAAGAGAACGAAATTCTATTTAAGTTTTGTAGATTTACCATATTTCTACAATTTGTCTTTCAGAGTAAAACTGAAACTGGCTTTTTGTTTCAATTTTCTTGGCATCTGTGGAAGGTTAGAAGTGACTTTTCTCTTTTTATTCATATATAGAGGTTATTCCAGCTCTTCAAAATGTAGCAACAACATTACAGGCATTCTAAAAGGAACTGTTCATTGAAGAAAATCTCAAACATTAAAAAGTGGAAAGAATGTAATGAAATATCACAAACTTTCTAATAAAAGCATAATTTTAAGCCTAAAAAAAGGTAGTAACAAATTGAGAATTCAGTAATCTGTTTTTTGTTTGTTATGTTAATTGTCATGATTCAGTAAAGCCCAATAAAGCAAGTATAGAATGTTTTTAAATCTCTCATTGATCAATAATTATTTAGTTTTCCTGAATTTGATTTGATATGTACTCTTGCAAGTTCTAAGCTGCACCATCTCAAGTGTCAGTTATTAAAAGTATTAAAAATATTTCTAACCTTTTCTCATTGCTGTCTTTGGTGCAGAAAGCCAGGGGATGGATGTATTTTCTCATTAAGATATGAAACTCTAAGGGCCAGCCAAATAGCTCAGTGGATTAAAGTGCCTACAGGCAGGCACAGGGGCTGGGGTTCCATCCCTGGGTTTGGCTTGCTGGCCCTGCCTCCAAGGTGCGCAGAGAAGGCAATTAAGACTGGAAGTTGTGGCATGCACGGATAATCCCAGCTCTGGGAGGCTGTAGACAAGTGGATCTCTATAACTGCAGTCTAGTAGTGAGACCCTGAGCACAGTGAACACCCTTCCTCCCACCAAAAAAAAATTTAAAAAGGATATGAAACTCTAAAAGGTGAAGCAACATATCAGCACTGACTTCCTATAATGCTTTAGAAAGTAATGTATATACATTACACACACACACACACACACACATACACACACACACACACACACACACACACATCACTCACAAACTTATAAATACAGAAGAGGTCAGAAAAAGGAGAAATAAAAATATCAGAAAAGAGCCCTCCTGTAAAGACCAGACTGAAGAAAAATCTAAAATGAAGTAGTTATGTACAACATATCCAATCCAATTTTTCCAACTTAAATAGACTTGACTGTATAAATCTTGTATTATAGTTCATAAATTCTTTGAGAAGAGTTGCTTCAGAAAGCATTTGTTATACATAATATTATAATTACAATTTCTAGTTATCAGTTAGCAATTCAGAAACCTTAAACACAAATATTTTACACCAGATTTTCTCAACCAATTAGAACTATTGACCAGTGTGAGATTCTTTCCCTTGAAGAGGTTTTTTCCTCTATTATACAAATAGTTTGTGTTAATTGTAAACATTAAAACAGTTAAGCTATCCTAATAGCTACATTCCTAAGAATGTATGTATTGTTTATTGTCCTGGTAAGGTGATAAGGAGGAAAGAATTTAATTTTGTCCAAAGAATGTTCTAGTCTTTGATCTTGGCTTCTAGTATGAGATATACAAACCTTTGTAATGTCATCTCTGATAGGAGATTCTTTTCCTATGTCTGTAGTTTTGGCCAGCCAGATAGTGACAAGCGATTTAGTGTGCATACAGGGGCAATGCCGTGTTGTAATCAGCTGTACTTATGTGATGGAGCTCTCATAAAGACAGTGGGTATCAAGGTTCAAAGGAGTTTCCTTATTTATCCAAGATTCCAAGCATATTGTCATACTTTGATGTAGTGAAAGGAAAATTTTCCTGCGACAATCAGTGAAGAGGGCAACAGAAAATCATGTTAAGTACACCTCCTGGCTTCTGCTGTGTGAATTTCTACTTAGGTGATTTTGTAATAAATTTTTAGAAAGTTCTATGTATCATCCTCACGAATTATAGGAGTGGATGGAGGCCAGGAGAAACTAGTGAGAATCATTTGGCATATTCATGATGGTTCAATAGATAAATTCTTTCAAATGTCTACTTGAAATTCATAACAAAGAAAAAAAATTTTAAAAAGCTTACTAAAATTACATATTCACTTCATAACACTGTTTCATAGTACTGCATATGGTTATTGATTAATTTTTTTGGCAGAACTGTGGATTGAACTCAGACCCTTGCACTTGCCAGGCAAGTGCTTATTCTACTGAGCTATTCCCCAACCCCAAAATATACATTTTTCTTTGCAGGACCTAGGTTCGAACTCATGACCTTACACTTGCCTGGCAGGTACTTGTGCCATGGAGCTATCTCCCTGCCCCTATGGTCATTTGAATGAACCTAGGATTACGTGGAAATTTCATGATTATTTATCATTAGTGCAGCCCCACCCCTGGGGCTCACTGAGACTTCCATTGAGACTAGATGTGGTGGTGTACACCGATAGCCCCAGTGCTTGGGAGGCTGAATATAGGAGGATCACTATGAGTCTGATCTCATCTATGTAGTGAAACCCTATGGACCTGTACTAAACACCAGAAGAAGAAACAAAGAACCATAAATGATTTTTTTTTTGTCATATAAGTAATCTGAGAAACTTGCACTTGCGAGGCAGATGCCTTGTCCTATTAGTATGTTCTCTTATAGTCTGTATTTCATGTGGAAAATTCTGTCTGTCTATCTATCTATCTATCTATCTATCTATCTATCTATCTATCTATCATCTATTTATTTTTATGGTGTTAGGAGTCGAACTTGGGACCTTGTGCTTGCCAAGCAGGCACTTATGTTGCTGAGTTACACCTCAGACTTCAAAATACTGATTTTGAGTTTTTTTTTTTTTTTTTCAGAGTTTCACTGTGTAGCTCAGACTTGTAGTGTTTTCCGGATTTCTGTCTCCCTAGTGCTGGGATTGCAGGTGTGCACCACCATACCTGGACTCCATTACTGGCTTGGTGCACCCGGGGGCTGGGGCAGTATGGTATGTGTTGTCAGGGATGAAACCCTGGTCCCTATGCTTACCTAAGAACAAGCTTAATCCTCTGAGCTATACTGCCAGCCCCTGAGCTATACTGCCAGCCCCTGAGCTATATCACCAGCCCTAAAGTGCTAATTCTAAGAATTCAGCCTTTACTATTTTCTGTAGAACAAGATGACATTTACCACTTCCTTTGTTTTCTACTGATAATGAATAAGAAATAATTACTAAATATCTCATATTAGCTTTATATGGTAAAATACAAACATTTTCATTTAATTTAAAATTATTTTAATGTGTATAACTCTAACATTAAATGAACGCAGTTATATCAATGACATCTGTAATTAAAAACACAGCATTATTTTTAAAATCTTATTATTTGTAAAGAAAAATATGGAAATCTTTAAATACCAAAGCAAGTTTCTGCATTAACTGTAATAGAGTGAAGTCATTAAATTAGTTCTCTTCCCTTTTAAAGAAACTTAGTTTTTTGTAGCCAATTAGTTTGCTATGGACTGAGTTGTATGTTTAAAACAATATTCTTTTAGGTTATAGAGGGGCAAGAAGGCAGCATTTTATTTACAGAATCACACCAATAAATATGTTCAAGAGCTAAAAATAAAATTCAGAGCTGTTAAGAAGTTCTACTTTATAAGATGATGTAATATTCAACAAGAATACTGACTACTATGATTGTCTTTTTTCTGATAATTGAATTATTATTGGAACCTCGAAATGAGAATTAAAAATACATTTAGACTGATTTGCCAGTTTCTAAAGGAATACTATATGTCATTCTAATAGCTTAAGATTTTCTTCCTTAGTATCAAAATGTCTACCCTGCAAGACATCTGGGAGAAACTATTCCTCACATTTTTAATAGTAAATTAATGATTTAGACTCTACTTTTACAATATTTGTTTGATGACTTAGTTTTGTTTATCCCTTATCAATTATGTCAAGTTCATAATGATGCAAAAGCAGCATTTCCATTGATGCAAGTGCAAATGATTTAATCATACCTTTCTTAATACTTGTTTGTTTATTTTAATGCATTTGAACAAGGTTTCACCGTGCAGCTCAGACTCATAGTAATCCTCCCCTTTTCAGTCTCCCTGGCACTGGGATTACAAGAGTGCCCCACCATGCCTGGTCTAAGTTGCCTGCTCAGAGTACGTGGGGTGGGGCTGGTAAAGCACGTGGTGCAGGGGATTGAACCTGAGCCTTAATCATAGTATTAAGTACAGTTTATTTCATTTCAGTTAAAGTACCCATGAGCCCAAGAATGATGTAAGAAAGTGGAAAATGTAGAGAAGATTGTTAGCTGATACAGAGCAGACATAGATAGTGCAGATGACTTCTAACACTACTAGAAGGATGATTACAGTTGATAATTCTAAATTTCTAAACCAGAAGTAGAGAGCACTTTGAATGTTTATCACATAAAGAAGTAGCAAATGTCACAAGGTGCAGTGATACATGGTCACAACCTAGCATCTGGTGACTTTAGTAGGGCTGTTGCAGATTATAGGCTGGGATATATAGTGAATGCAAGCTTAGCCTAAACTATAGCCTTGTCTAACAATAACAACAACAACAGAATAAATGAAATAACTAAAGCAACAAAAAGAACAGAATAAGTGTTGGAGTAGGAAGATAGCTCAGTAGAATTACCACTTGCTTTGCAAGCTCAGAGTGCAGGGTCCTGAGTTCAGTTCCTGATACCACACACAAAAAACGATAAATGTTGAAGATGATAGCTATAAGAATGTATAATTTTAATGATATATTATGCTATATTATATATAATAATACTGCACTGCATAAATATAATCATTACTTATCAATTTATTTTTTCTATTTTTATTGCATTTAATAAGAAATAACAAAGTAATGGGTTCAAAACACATCAGTAGTAAATTTTCTGTATTTAATTAAACGCATGTTGTTGTCCTCCTAGTAGTTATACAGAGCACAGGGTGTAAACGTGATAATTTTTCTAATCATTTTTGGTACAAAAAATTTCTCCTTATGGAACTAAGAGAAAGTAGTTGTATACATAATCCAAAGTTCCAAAATTGCAGTAGGTTATTGGCAGAACTGGCAATGTTAGAAGCAGTTGATTTAAGCCTTTTGCAGCTCAGCATACTAAATTAGCTTTATATTTTATGTCTCATGGTTAAACTTTTCTGCTGGGTGGTTAAGGGAAACTTGAAGCAAGACCTGTATAACAAAACATGGCACTTTTAAATCTCCCAAGGTCAATCAAATCCCCTCAGGGTTTACTTTGAGACCATATACAGTGCTTTGTAGAACTGTTGTCAGTGTCAGCCATCTCCTGCTCTCCATGAAAGCCTGAGAGAAGGTTTTCTATCTGAGTGACTCTCCTTTGGCACAGTATATATCATCTGTCCCTTTCCTCTGTGGCCCCTTAATCTCCTTGAACAGAAAATTTGGGAAACAACTGAGTCATATGATGTTAGAGTACAGGTTCTGTTATGTCATGCATCTCCACAGACCTTGAGGGTCTAGGGTTAAGATAGTGGGTATCTTTGTAACACTTTTATTTCTCTAATTTTTGGTCTGTAAACTTACATTTTTAACCTGCCAGAAGAAAAGCTTAGTGACACTATTACTCTATAACATAGGTACTTGAGCTTAACATGACTGTCTTCCTAAGTATCAAACATGTTAGACTTGATTTAGAATTGGTATTATCTATCAATCATTGATATTCTAATAAATCTCTACACAATGTGAAAAAATAAGTTTTAACTTTAGCAATCTAAGCATATGCAAAATTTTAGCCTGTGAATCCTTCAGTATTTTTTCTAGTCTCTTACTGTCTTACTTTTTTGTTTTCTTGTAAACCAACCATTTACTTCAGAGAGAATATAGTAGTAACTGAAATTACATTAGAAGCAGCACACACCTGAAAGACTAGAATGACACGCATTTCAAGTGCACTTTAGTGTTACACATTACTATCCCCAGTGTGATAACCTTTTGGAGATTCTTAGGAGCATTATCTAATCTATCATGTGCCTGGTTTTGCTCCTGCATGTTTCCTACGCTTTCTGCTTTCAGTCACTTTGTTGTGTAACCTTTAAGTCCTTGATTTCCACTCAGCTATGCCATACCTCTCCATTTTTATATCTTCTTATGGGTTCTTACACTAGTGAGACTATACAATATTTATACATGTAAATCTGACTTATTTCACTTATGAGTATATGTTCAAGATACATCCACTTATATATATGAAGTCTTCTAGTTTACCTTTCTTTATATCTTATTAATATTCCATTGTATAAAGATACCACATCATTTTTAACCATTCCTCAGATGATGGGCATTTTGGTTCTTTCCAAGATCTGGTGGCAGGGCTGGGGAGATAGCTCTGTGGCACAAGTGTCTACCCGGCAAGCAAAAGGTCATGAGTTTGAACCCTGGCCCTGCATTAAAAAAAAAAAAAAAAAAAAAAAAAAAAAAAAAAAAAAAAAAAAAAAAAAAAAAAAAAAAAAAAAAAAAAAAAAAAGATCTGGTGGTTACAAACTGTGCTGATATAAACATAGGTGCACAGATATCACTATAGTATGATGTTTTCAGTTCTTCTGGGAAAATTCCCAGGAGGAGTATATCCCAATTGGGAAAATTCCCAGGAGGAGTATAGCCCAATTGAACGGGATTTTCAGTTCTAGTTTTTTAAGGAGTCGCCACACTACTCTCCATAATGTTTGCACCAGTATGCATTCCCAGCAGAAGTAGAGAAGGGTACCTTTTTCTCCACAGCCTCTCCAACATTTGTTGTTGGCTGGTTTCTTTTTGATAGCCATTCTTTTTGGAGTGAGATGATACCTAAGTGTTGTTTTAATTTGCATCTACAGAATGATTAGCCATGTGGAGCATTTCTTCATGTATTTATAGGCTTTTTGAATTTCTTTCTCTGAGAAGTGTGTGTTCATCTCAGATGCCAATTTCTGAATTGGATTTTTGAATTTTGGGATCCTAATATTTTTAGTTCCTTATAAATTTTAGATAGAAGAGCTTTGTCTGGATATTTATTAGTTAAAATATTTTTGAAATTTATGGATTGTCTTTTCACTCTGTTGGTAACTTCTTTTGAGGTGCAAAAGCGTCTTAGGTCGAGGAGATCCCAGGTTTTTTTTTTTTTTATTCTTTCAAGTGTTAAGCATATATTTTAATTTTTGTCCATGAATTCTTTGTCTACCTCCATGTCTTCAAGATTTTCTCCCACTTTTTCTTCCGGGAGAATTAATTTTTCTTTTTTGATATTTATATCTTTAATCCATTTTAACTTTAGTACATAATGATAGACCAGGGTCAAGTTTTAGTTTTCAGCATTTGGAGAGCCAGTTTTTCCAACTCTATTTGTTAAGGAGGCTATCTTTCTTCCAGTAAAAATGTTTGACCACTTTGTTGAAAATAAGGGGGAAATAGCTCAGTAGAATAAGTGCTTGCCTGGCAAGCACAAGGGTCTGAGTTCAATCCCCAGTTCCACAAAAAGAAAAAACAAAACGAAAATAAGGTGGCTGAGTGTGTTTATATTTGCTTCTGCATATTCTAAACTATTCCATGGATCCTCAGGTCTATTCTTTTGCAAATGCCATGCTGATTTTGTCACTTTGGTATTGTATTATAACTTTAGGCCAGGAATTATAATTCCTTCTGCATTGTCTTTGTTGCCTGGGATTGTCTTTACAATTCTGTACTTTTTTGTTTCCAAATAAATTTTAGGAATGATTTCTCCAATTCTGAGTGGTATGTTGATGGTATTTTGATAGGAATTACATTAAAAGTCTATAATAATTTATGGAGTGTGTCCATCTTCACAATATTGGTTCTTCTTATCCAGCAACATAGAATGTCTTTCCATTTTCTGAAATCCTCTGGGATATCTTTGTTTTCAGAGTACTGTAGTTTCCATTGAAAAGGTCTTTTATTTCCTTAATTAGATTACGTCCCAAGTATTTAATTTTCTTTGGTGCCTTGTAAAAGGTACTAATCCTCTAATTTCTCTCTTAGTGTGTTTGTTATCTGTGTAGAGGAGTGCTATTGACTTTTGTGTGTTGACTTTTTATCCTGCCACACTTCTGAATTTGCATATTACTTCTAGTAGTTTCTTGGTGGAGTGTTTTGGGTCTTCCAAGTAGATTATCATGTAATCTGCAAATAATCATAATTTAACTTCTTCTTTACCTATGCTAATTCCTTTTATCTTTCTATCTCTTAATTAATGCCTGCAGCTAATGATTCCAGAACTATACTGAATAGCAGTGGTGGTAGAGGACATCCTCCCCTTTTCCAGATCTGAGAGTAAAAACTTCAGTTTTTCCCCATTTAGAATTATGTTAGCTGTTGGATTGTCACAGATGGATTTTAGAAAATCGAGGTAGAGGCCCTCTATTCCAACTTTCTGTAGGACTCTGAATATGACTTTGTCAAAACCTCTATTCCAATTTTCTGTAGGACTCTGAATATGACTTTGTCAAAAGCTTTCTCTGCATCAATTGGGATGATCCTATGATTTTTGGCTTTTGCTCTGTGGATATACTGTATTACATTTACAGATTTGCACATAATGAACCATTCTTGCATTCCTGGGATGAATTCTGCATGATTATGGCATATAATCTTCTTTATGATTTGCTGTATTTTATTTGTGAAGTCTTTATTGAGTATTTTTGCATCTATGTTGATGAGAGAAATAAGCCTGTAGTTCTCTTTTTTGGTTGTCTTTCTCTCTAGTTTTGGTATCAGTATAATACTTGCCTCTAGCAATGATTTTGGAAGGATTGCTTCCTTTCCAATTTCATTGAAGAGTTTGAGGAATATTGAGATAAATGTCTTCTGTAAATTTCTTGGAGAATTCAGTGGTAAATCCAGCAGGTCCTGGACTTTTCTTTGTTGGTAGACTTTTTATTACATTTTGTATTTCATTGACTATTATTTGGTTGTTGGGCTTCTTACGTCTTCTTGATTCAGTGTTATTAATTTGTACCTTTCTAGGAACCTGTCCATTTCATCTGTATCTTCAATTCTGGGAGAGTAAAGATTCTCAAAGTAGCTATTAATGATCTTCTGAATCTCTTCTGGGTCTGTAGTAATTTAACCCTATTCATTCTTCATTGCTTGAATTTGAAAATTTCCTCTTTTTGATGAGGTTAGCTAAGGGATTATCAATTTTATTGAAACTCTCAAAGATCCAGCTTTTTGATTCACTAATTCTTTGTATTGTTTTCTTTTTCTCAACTCAAGTAATTTCTGCTCTAGCCTTTATAATTCCTCGCGACTTTGGGCTTTTGGTTTCATTTTTTCTTCCTTTTCTAGTCGATTTTGGTGCTGCATGAGAGTAAGTATATGTTCCCGTTCTGTCTTCTTAATTTGTCTGTTCAGAGCTATAAATTTCCCTATAAGAACTGTTTTCATTGCCTCCCATAATTTCTGGTAGGTTGTATTTGAATTTTCATTAAATTGTA
Source organism: Myocastor coypus (assembly GCA_004027025.1). Classification (NCBI taxonomy): domain Eukaryota; kingdom Metazoa; phylum Chordata; class Mammalia; order Rodentia; family Myocastoridae; genus Myocastor; species Myocastor coypus. Next base: position 11,952 of record PVJA010010256.1, read on the forward strand.
AATATTATTTAGTTTCTTATTTAATTTTATCTGCAATCTACTGGTTGTGGAGAAGGTTGTTGTTTAATTTCCATGTATTTCTGGTGTTCTTTTGGTTTCTTTTATCATTTATTTCCAGTTTCATTGCATTGTGGTCAGATAATATGCATGGGATAATTTCTGTTTTCTTGCCTATACTTAAACATGACCTATGCACTAGCATTTGGTCTTTTTTGGAAAGTATCCCAATGGCAGTTGAAAAAAAAAAGTGTGTTCAGAAGTGCTTGACTAGAACACTCTGTGTATATTCACAAACTCCAATTGTTACAAATTGTGGTTCTGTTCTGGTACTTCTTTGCTAATTCCTTGTCTGCTTGATCGATGTTTTTCAGATAACGGGGTATTAAGGTCTCCTGTTAAGATTGTGGTATTGAGTAGTAGATTTTTCATATTCATTAAAATTTGTCTTATAAAACTTGGTACTC